>JAKWIY010001598.1:0-17758 GCA_027704805.1 Solanum corneliomulleri | reverse complement strand
ATCGCAAAATTCAGGGAAAGCCAAGTCATAACCCAGAATTACATCAAAGTCACCCATTTCTAAAATAACCAAATCTACATAAGTGTTTGCTCCCCACAAAATTTACCAAACAAGAACATACATTTTTTCGACTATCACAGACTCACCCACGGAGTAGAAACACGAATAGGCATGTCAAGTAATTCACAGTGTAAATTTAGACCATTAGCAAATGAGGAAGATACATATGAAAAAGTGGAGGACAGGGTCAAATATACAGATGCCATGCAATCACAAACCAAAAGATTACCTGTGATAACAGCATCAGACGCCTCCGCTTCAGACCTCCCAGGGAAAGCGTAACAATGGGCCCTATCAACGGTTATGTCCGTTGCCCCTACCATGTTGCGTAGTAGTGGCTCCAGTTTGCCCATCACCTCTGCCGTTGTGGTGACCACCATTACCTCGACCACCAGTCCTCCAGAAAAGTGGCCTCTACCATGACCACCTCTACCTCTAGCTATGGGGGTCTGTAACTCTGTTTTGACAATTCCCCCTAATATGTCCAATCTCCCCACATCCATAACAACTCTCTGAAGTCAGGCATAGGTCTCTCGAAGTAGGTGTTGACCGTTCGAGGTGGACCCCCAACTACAGTCTGTAGGGAAGACTGAATTGGTCGAACTGAGTGACCTCCGGAGCTCCTGTCTCTCTAGAGTAAGAACCATTAAACTCACCTCCCCTTTGAAACCTTTTGATGTCGATGTCGTGGTGAAGTCATCTGGTTTCACTCCTTCTACTTCTATTACAAGTCTACCACCTCTTGGAAGGGATGTTGCCGTGCTGCCGCTATCTGTAAGGCTGAAATCCGCAATTCTGACCTCAACCCCTTCACCAAACGGCGGATCCATTCTTGGTGGACTGAAAAAAGTTGGGTGGCATACCTGGATAATGCACGGAATTTGGCCTCATATGCGTTAACCGTCATCCTACCTTGCTCTAGACCCAAGAACTCATCCCTTTCTATCTTCATAGTCCTTGGGATATACTTCTCCATAAACAAGCTAGAGAATGATTCCCAAGTCATAGGTGGTGCCTCTGTTGGTTCACACTCACATGTGACCGCCACCACATTTGGCGTTCCCTTGAAACTGATAGCTCACAACGAACTCACGCCAAACCGTTCTACTATACCCATCTTGTGTAGTAGCTCATGACAATCAACCAGAAAATCGTAGGCATCCTCTGATTCTGCACCCTTAAAGACTGGAGGTTTCAATTTCAAGAACTTACTGAAAAGTTCATGCTGATCGTTTGTCATTATAGGCCCAGTAGTCAGGCGTGGAAATGTGCCTATTCCCAACGTTGCATCCATGCGGGGAGCCATAGTAGCCGCATATCGTATCTCTGAAACCGGAGGTGTTGGTGCAGAAACCACTGGAGGTGCCTGACCCTGATCAGACAACCCTCTAAGATAAGCAAGTACTTGGTTGATCATCTGGGGTAGGTTGGGGTGGCAATTCCTCATGTTGCACTTGTTCAGTCTCCCCTTCCTCACCCTCTTCTTACCACAACCCTCGGTCGGTGGAGAGTCACTGCCCTAGTATCAGATGATGCTAGGGGCTCGTCCTCTTCCTCTAGAGGACGTCCTTCCACGACCTCTTCCCGGCCTCTTGCCGCTGTTCTTCTGCCTCGAACCCAGCCCCAGTGGCTGGCTCAGTTGTTCTTTTCTTTCCGTTGTTGCTGCTGGTGCGGTCGTTGCTCTAGTTCTAACCATCTGCGAAATAGAGTGAAGATGGTCAGATACCAATTTGTATCACCTAGATACCAATTGGACTCAGTAGTAGCACAAGAAAGGAATGAAGAATGGAATTTTCCTAAAGTCTTATAGCCTCTCAAAGAAAAGTAAAGGCGTCCCCCTACCGTTCCTTAAGACTCTACTAGACTCGTTCTTGTGTGATGAGACCAACGAACCTAATGCTCTGATACCAAGTTTGTCACGACCCAAATCGGGGACGCGACTGGCACCCACATTCACCCCCCTATGTGAGCGAACCAACCAATCTAAACCTTAACATTTTAATACAAGATCAACAAAAGTAATGCGGAAGACTTAAACTCGTTAATAAAAACAACTCAAAAACTATTATTATTATCCCAAAATCTGGAAGTCATCATCACAAGAACATCTATCCTCAAATTACTAAACTAAAATGTCTAAGAACAAAAATAACTAAAAAGCTAGTCCATGCCGGAAGTTCAAGGCATTAAGACTTGAAGAAGGAGATCCAGTCCAAGCTAGACGCATTAGCTCACCCTGAATTTTCCGAAGGTAGTGAAAACTGGCTAGAATTACTGCTGAGTTGAAGTTGACGGAACGTTTGCTGCATTACACAAATAACAAAGAAGAAAACATAAAAGTAGGGGGTCAGTACAACCACACGTACTGAGTAGATATCATCGGCCAACTCAAAATAGAAGATATATATATCAAGTAATATTATAAATCAACTATAAACTCAACATGTAACAACAACAAGTATTATAATCGTCAATATATACCATCAAGTTCATCATGAGGGCTCAAGCCTCAATACCAACTCATTGGGAATTAAGTTCATTATGTTGAGTATTTTATCATCTTTCAAGATTCATTATCTTTCTTCCTCTTGTGTCGGTACGGGACACTCCGATCCCCTACCACTATGTGTCGGTAACGTGACACTCGATCCCCTATTCTACGTGTCGGTTTAGTGACACCCGATCCCCTATATGTGTCGGTACGTGACACTCCGCTCCCCCCCTATATATGTGTCGGAACGTGACACTCCGATCCCCTACATGTGTCGGTACGTGACACTCTGATCCCCTATATCTACGTGTCGGTTCGTGACACCCGTCCCACTAATACTATGTGTCGGAACGTGACACTCCGATCCACTAATTTCATTCTATCCGTTCATCAAGCCTTCTCTATACCAAGGCATCATCAATCCCATTACTTTAATTCATCAAGCCTTCTTTTATACCAAGGCATCATCATTAATAACGTAGATTAAAGTTTCTTTCAAGATTTGGGATTCAATGGTTTTCATCATGCTTGTTTTATAAAAATCACATTATCATATTCATGCAAGCATACAATTAAGCATATAGACAGGTTTACAATACCACTAATACATATCATACACTATTGAGAGTTCACTACGAATATCGTAAAATAAACCATAACCTACCTCCACCGAAGAATTGGAATCAATAAGAAATCTCCCAAGCTTTGTTATTCCTCTTCCCACTTCGATCGATCAATACTCTTTCTCTTCGTTTCTCTCTTCTCTCTCTTGTTCTTTCTCTTTTGTTCTATTCAAACCCTCTTTCCTTTACCCTAATTGAAATATAATTAATTGTAAAAGAGGACAATAAAACCCACTAATTAACTTAAGGTTACCTCTTTTAACCCCTAAGTAATTAGACTTATTAATATTAACCCTCAATCTTTATAATTAAGGAAAGAATAGTCCAAAACGACCCTTAAAACGTGTAGAGGAATCCTATTCTGCCTGGGATTTGCGCAACCTGTGACGGGCCGTCGTGCCTGCGACGGTCCGTCACGATGGTCGTCGCAACCTCCCCAAATTCCAGGTGAACTGTGACGGCCCGTCACACCTGTGACGGTCCGTCCTGCACCTCCGTCCTGACGGTCAGAGACTCGATTTTCGGTACCCAATTTCAGAATTCCTAAGTGTATTGAAACGGTGCCTCACGACGGTTCATCGTAGATGTGACGGCACGTCCTGCAGGTCCGTCACAAATTACAGAGAGTCGATTTTAATATCCAAATTGAAGAATTCTAAGTGTCATGGAGATGATACGCACCGGATTGGAAGGTCCGTCACCAGAATGCATAATCAAAATAGCCAATGAAGCCATTATCTGTACAATTATAAAAAAATATATATTTCAAATCATTCAAAAAGATCATATATACAATTAATACAACACTATTATACAATCAAATTATTGAATTGATTTTACACTGATATCTTTTTAAATACAAATACTACCAAAAAAAGTATATAATTGTATCAAAAGCAAAACACTTACTTTTGGCTATACACAATTATCCACCAACGAATTACTTGTATTCGCTTACACTGATCTTTTTTATAATATCCAAATACTACATCAATAAAAAGTATATAATTGTCTGCTTAATAATCATATTTTGAAACCAGTTTTCAAAAAAAAAAATTACGACACCACAATAACGAACGCACATAATCCAAATTTGTAAATGCAATATAACATTGTATAATCATTGCAATAATAAACATGAATTTTCATCCAATGAACACTTACCTGAATTCGATTACAAAGAAAAAATAAAAAAATTTATGAACTGCAGTTTCATAAACAGCAAAAACAAGTTTATCTTTTGTTTCAATTGCTGTATAATTCTTATTTTTTTGAAAAAAAAAATGAATTTGAACGTTTACCTTAAAAAAGGGACGTTTACCTTAAATTATGGCATTATCTATATTTATTGTTAGCATATTTAACGCTTCAGTTACGAACCACTTTTTAAAATAAAAGGAATGTAATTAGGTAAATTATACCCATATAATGTTATTTAATCAAATAAGTTTGCCATATATGAAATTTTCCCTATTATTAACTAACCCAAAATACATGATTTTTCTGTCAAATATTTTTATATTACAAATCATTTATAAGTCGTTTCACCCCCTCCCCCACCCACACACACCCCCACACACTTAATAATATTCTATTTAATTAATTGATCATACTCATCAAAAGTTGAAAATAAAATATGTTTTTCATTAACTTTTAAAATTAAATTAATAGACTTTTAAACAAAATACATTAATTTGAATGTGGAAAGTTTGTTACATATTTCCACATTTATTGAAAAATTTAGTTTCTTAGTTATTACTTCAATTAAGTAGTTATTACTTCAATTAAAATGTTTTATTCCTCTAATCTTCCATGGAAATAATATTATTAAATTTTCATATTCTTTAAAGGATTCTATAAATTGGACAGAAATTTATATTATCATATTCAATCACATAAGCAAATGATCTATCACACTCATCTTATATGTTTTATATTCATAGCTTCTATAAGCTTTTCATTGTCATGCATTCATCACCCATTTCCTACTTTTGGGGTTCAGTTACAAAACAATATTGTGTTTTGAGTTTAAGAGTTATGTTGCTTCATTGTGGAAATGTTGGAGGCAAAACACATTGTATCCCTTCTTTCGATTTTGATAATGTCTTATTTTAGTACAAAAAATAGGCCGAAAACAATATTTATGTATAAATATTCTTAATAATTTTTCAATTTATATGATTAAACTTCTTTCAAGATCCGTTGTATTGTTATTTGTGTATTTTTGTTTTTACTAATATTTTTCTTAGTTATCTTGCTCAATAGATCCTTCTTTTTGTGTGTACATATATTTTCACTTTATTTATTGATTTTGTATTTTATTATAAGTTTTTTGAATTGCAATTATTTTATGTCTTTTGATAGATTTTTTATTATATTCTCCGGTATAAACTGAAGAAAAAGTATTAAGTCCACTTCACTTTTGTATTTCATCATCTTATAATTCTTATAATTTATGTAAAATCAATTTATTGGTATTTTTTCCATCATTAACATGGTTAATATATATTTATTCATTATAATGTCTTTAATAATTTTGTTAGATATGTTTGCATTTCTTAAATTTAGAGAAAGAGTTAATTACTACATTACATACTATATGTTATATTATCTTAATTAGTTTATATTTTTTCAACATCTTATATTTGCAAACAAATTACCAAAATTAAATGAAAAATTAATTTACACTTTTTTAATTTTGCATAAAAACAACATTTACAAAAGAATAATATAATTAATAATTATCAACATTATATTAGACTTATATGTGAATATGTATAAAAGTAAAGAGTTGCACGTTTTTGAAACTAGTTACTCTATTTAAGTGAGGGTATAAATTTAACATGGACAAAAATATTTAACAAAGGCATTGTACTATATCAATTTGAATTAATCAGAAGCAGAATATATAAGTATTATATATCAGCTCAAAAATATATTAAAAAAAGTTATTTTTAAATAAACTGTAACGACCTGTTTAGTCGTTTTGAGCAGCAGATTTTATTTCTGGAAAAGCTGGCTGAGACGACGGACACCACGACGGACCGTCGTGGGCACGACGGACCGTCGAGGGTGTCTCGTTCCAAAACACTTAGGAATTCTGAAATCTGAGTCCTGAAATCGACTCTTTGTACTCTGTGACGGACCTGCAGGACGGACCGTCACAGTTACGACGAACCGTCGTGAGCTCCCGTTTCAAAACACTTCAACTCTTGAGAATTTGGTACAGGGAACGATTCTCTGAACGTCGTGACGGAAGTGCAGGATGGACCATCACAGGCGTGACGGACCGTCGCAGACTCCTTAGTGAAAAATGGAGTTTCTGATCTTTGCGACGACCTGCAGGACGGACCGTCGCAGGCACGACGGGCCGTCACAGGTTGCGTAAATCTCAGGCTGGGTCGGATTTCTTTACACGTTTTAAGGGTCGTTTTGGACTATTCCTACTTTAATTATGAAGTTAGAGGGTTATATTAATAACTCAAATTCTTGAGGGATAAAAGAGGTAACTTTGAGTTAATTAGTGGGTATTATTGTCATCTTTTATACTTAATTATATGTTAATTAGGGTAAAAGAAAGAGGGTTTGAATAAGAAAAAGAGAAAGAACAAAGAGAGAGAGAGAGGAATTGATCGAAGAGGAAGAAACGCAACTTGGAGAAATTTGCTTGCTTGAATACTAATCTTCGGTGGAGGTAGGTTATGGTTTTTATGCTATTCGTAGTAAACTCTTAATAGCGAATGATATGTATTGTTGGTATTGTAAACCCTACTATATGCTTAATTGTATGCATGCATGATTGTGATTATGAAATTGTGATAAAATAAGCATGATGAAGCTATTGAATCCGAAATCTTGAAAGAAACCCTAATCTACTATGTTAATGATGATGCCTTGGTATAAAGAAGGCTTGATGAACTAAAGTAATGGGGTTGATGATGCCTTAGTATAAGAGAAGGCTTGATGAATTGATAAAATGAGATTAGTGGATCGGAGTGTCACGTTCCGACACGTATTATTAGGGGATCGGGTGTCACGAACCGACACGTAGAATTAGGGGATCGGAGTGTCACGTCCGACACATAAATTTAGGGGATCGGGTGTCACGAACCGACACGTAGAATTAGGGGATCGGAGTGTCACGTACCGACACATAGTATTAGGGGATCGGGTGTCACGAACCGACATGTAGAATTAGGGGATCGGAGTGTCACGTACCGACACATAGTAGTAGGGGATCGGAGTGTCACGTACCGACACAAGAGGAAGAAAGATAATGAATCTTGAAAGATGATAATATACTCAACATAATGAACTTAATTCCCAAATGAGTATGGTATTGAGGCTTGAGCCCTCATGGATGAACTTGATGGTACTTATTGATGACTATAGTACTGGTTGTTGCTGCATGTTGAGTTTTATAGTTGATTTATGATATCAACTGATATATACTGTTTTCTATTTTGAGTTGGCCGATGATATCTACTCAGTACCCGTGTTTTGTACTGACCCCTACTTTTTGTTTCTTCTTTGTTATTTGTGGAGTGCACAAGCAAACGCGCCGTCGTCTTCAACTCAACAGTGAATCTAGCCAGTCTTCGTCACACCCGGATCTTCAGGGTGAGCTATGCTTCTAGCTTGACTGGATTCTTCTTCTTCTTCAAGTCTTGATGCCTTGAACTTCCGGCATGGACTAGCTTTTTACTTGTTTTAGCTTCTTAGAATACTCTTAGTTTAGTAATTTGATCATAGATGTTCTTGTGGTGATGACTTCCAGATTTTGGAGAATAATAGATGTTGGATTATAATAGTTTTTGAATTGATTTTATTAATGAGTTTAAGTCTTCCGCATTATTTTCTGTTGATATTACATTGAAATGTTAAGGTTTAGATTGGTTGGTTCGCTCACATAGGAGGGTAAATGTGGGTGCCAGTCGCGGCTCGGTTTTGGGTCGTGACAAACTTGGTATCAGAGCATTAGGTTCGTTGGTCTCATCACACAAGAACGAGTCTAGTAGAGTCTTAAGGAACGGTAGGGGGACGCCTTTACTTTTCTTTGAGAGGCTATAAGACTTTAGGAAAATTCCATTCTTTAATTCTTTCTTTCGTGCTACTACTTGAGTCCAATGGTATCTAGGGATACAAATTGGTATCTGACCATCTTCACTCTATTTCGCAGATGGTTAGAACTAGCACACGAGCAACGCCAGCGCAGCACAACACCGGCAAGACAGGAAACGTCCGAGCCAGCCACTGGGGCTGTAGCTCGAGGAGGATCAGTGGCAAGAGGCCGTGGTAGAGGCCGGGAGGACGTCCTCTAGAGGAAGAGGACGAGCACCTAGCCCATCTGGTACTAGGGCGGTGACTCCTCCACCGACTGAGGAAGCGATAAGAGAGGGTGAGGAAAGGGAGAATGAACAAGCACAGAATGAGGAATTGCCACCCCAACCTACCCCAGAGATGATCAATCAGGTTCTTGCTTATCTTAGCGGGTTATCTGATCAGGGTCAGGCACCTCCAGTGTTTTCTGCACCAACACCTCCGGTTTCAGAGGTACCACATGCGGCTACTATGGCTCCCCACATGGACGCCTCATTGGAGATAGGAACATTTCCTCGTCTGACTACAGGGCCTATAATGACAAATGATCAGCATGAACTTTTAAGTAAGTTCTTAAAATTGAAACCTCCAGTCTTCAAGGGTGCAGAATATGAGGATGCTTACGATTTTCTGGTGATTGTCATGAGCTACTACACAAGATGGGTATCGTAGAACGGTTTGGCGTTGAGTTCGTGAGTTATCAGTTTCAAGGAACGCCAAAATGTGGTGGCGGTCACATGTTGAGTATCAACCAACAGAGGCACCGCCTATGACTTGGGCATCATTCTCTAGCTTGTTTATGGAGAGAAGTATATCCCAAGGACTTGAGGGATAGAAAAAGGGATGAGTTCTTGAGTCTAGAGCAAGGTAGATAGAATGACGGTTAATGCATATGAGGCTAAATTTCGTGCATTATCCAGGTATGCCACCCAACTTTATTTCAGTCCACAAGAACGGATTCGCTGTTTTGTGAAGGGGTTGAGGTCAGAATTGCGGATTTCAGCCTTACAGGTAGCGGCTACGGCAAAATCCTTCCAAGAGGTGGTAGACTTTGTGATAGAGGTGGAAGGAGTGAAGCCAGATGACTTCACCACGACATCGACATCAAAAAGGTTTCGAAAGGGAGGTGAGTTTAATGGTTCTTACACTAGAGGACAGGGTTCGGAAGGTTACTCAGTCCGACCAATTCAGTCTTCACTACAGACTGTAGTTAGGGGTCCACCTCAGACCGGTCAACACTTCTCCGAGAGACCTATGCTTGACTCCAGAGAGTGTTATGGATGTGGGGAGACTGGACATATTAGGAGGAATTGTCCAAAACAGAGTTACAGACCCCCAATAGCTAGAGGTAGAGGTGGTCATGGTAGAGGCCGTTTTTCTGTAGGACGTGGTGGTCGAGGTAATGATGGTCACCAAAACGGCCGAGGTGATGGGCAAACTGGAGCCACTACGGCACAACATGGTAGGGGCAACGGACAGACTGGTGATAGGGCCCATTGTTACGCTTTCCCTGGGAGATCTGAAGCGGAGGCGTCTGATGCTGTTATCACAGGTAATCTTTTGGTTTGTGATTGCATGGATTCTGTATTATTTGACCCTGGCTCCACGTTTTCATATGTATCTTCCTCATTTGCTAATGGTCTTAATTTACATTGTGAATTTCTTGACATACCTATTCGTGTGTCTACTCCGGTGGGTGAGTCTGTGATAGTTGAAAAAGTATATAGGTCTTGTTTGGTGACTTTTGTGGGGAGCAACACTTATGTAGACTTGGTCATCTTAGAAATGGTTGATTTTGATGTAATTTTGGGTATGACTTAACTTTCTCCAAATTTTGCGATATTGGATTGTAATGCTAAAATTGTGACGTTAGCCAAGCCTGGGATAGATCCGTTAGTGTGGGAGGGCGACTACACTTCCACTCCGGTTCGTATCATCTCTTTTCTTCGTGCTAAGAGAATGGTTAGTAAGGGGTGTTTAGCTTTCTTGGCACATCTCAAGGATGACACTACTCAAGTACCTTCAATTGAGTCGGTTTCGGTAGTCCGTGAGTTTCTAGAAGTGTTCCCTGCAGATCTTCCTGGTATTCCACCGGATAGGGATATCGACTTCTGTATTGATTTGGAACCGGGTACTCGCCCCATTTCTATACCCCCTTATAGATTGGCTCCCACGGAGTTAAGAGAGTTAAAGGCCCAACTTCAAGAGTTGTTGAGCAAAGGCTTCATTAGACCAAGTGCATCTCCTTGGGGTGCTCCGGTGTTATTTGTGAAGAAGAAGGATGGGAGCTTTCGGATGTGCATAGACTACAGACAACTGAATAAGGCGACTATTAAGAACAAGTATCCCATTTCTCGTATTGATGACTTGTTCGATCAGTTACAAGGTGCTTGTGTCTTCTCTAAGATTGATTTGAGATCCGGTTATCATCAATTGAAAATACGGGCGACGGATGTGCCAAAGACTGCTTTTCGAACTAGGTATGGGCACTACGAATTTGTGGTAATGTCTTTTGGTCTTACTAATGCCCCTGCTGCTTTCATGAGCTTGATGAACGGGATTTTTAAGCCATATCTGGATCTCTTTGTGATCGTGTTTATTGACGACATACTGATATACTCAAAGAGTCAGAAGGAACATGAGGAGCATTGAGAATGGTGTTGGAGTTGTTGAGGAAGAAGAAGCTTTATGCCAAATTCTCCAAGTGTGAGTTTTGGCTAGATTCAGTGTCCTTCTTGGGGCACGTGGTTTCTAAGGATGGGGTGATGGTGGATCCATCTAAGATTGAGACGGTGAAAAATTGGGTACGACCTACTAATGTGTCAGAAATAAGGAGTTTTGTGGGGTTAGCTAGCTACTACCGCCGATTTGTCAAGGGATTCTCTTCTATTGCTTCCCAATTGACGAACTTGACTAAGCAGAATGTTCCATTTGTATGGTCAGATGAATGTGAGGAAAGCTTTCAGAAGCTTAAGACCTTGTTGACTACCGCACCAATTCTTACTTTGCCAGTAGAGGGTAAGAACTTCATTGTTTATTGTGATGCATCCTATTCTGGTTTGGGTGCAGTACTAATGCAAGAGAAGAATGTGATTGCTTATGCTTCGAGGCAATTAAAGGTGCATGAACGTAACTATCCGACCCATGATTTGGAGTTGGCCGCGGTAGTATTTGCACTAAAGCAATGGAGACACTATTTGTATGGGGTTAAGTGTGAAGTCTATACAGATCATCGTCGCCTACAGTATGTCTTTACTCAGAAAGATTTGAATTTGAGACAGAGGAGATGGATGGAACTACTTAAGGACTACGATATCACTATCTTATACCATCCGGGAAAAGCTAATGTTGTGGCAGATGCTTTGAGTAGAAAGGCGGGAAGCATGGGAAGTTTAGCTCATTTGCAAGTCTCTAAACGCCCGTTGGCTAGAGAAATCCAAAACTTGGCTAATGACCTTATGAGGCTAGAAGTAAATGAGAAGGGAGGATTTTTAGCTTGTGTGGAGGCGAGATCTTCTTTTCTTGACCAGATTAAGGGGAAACAGTTTAATGATGAGAAACTAAGGCAAATTCGGGATATGGTGTTGCGAGGAGAGGCTAAAGAGGCCATAATGGATGAGGAAGATGTTTTGAGGATTAAAGGAAGGGTATGTGTGCCCCGTGTTGATGATTTGATCCACACTATTCTTACAGAGGCTCATAGTTCCGGATATTCTATACATCCTGGTGCAACCAAGATGTACCGTGACCTAAAGCAACACTTTTGGTGGAGTAGAATGAAGCGAGATATTGTTGAGTTTGTTGCCAAATATCCAAATTGTCAACAAGTAAAGTATGAACACCAGAGGCCCGGAGGAACACTTCAAAGGATGCCCATTCCTGAATGGAAGTGGGAGAGAATTGCAATGGACTTCGTGGTTGGTCTTCCAAAGACATTGGGGAAGTTTGATTCTATCTGGATAATTATGGACAGATTAACCAAATCTGCTCACTTCATTCCGGTCAAGGTGACCTACAATGCAGAAAAGTTGGCCAAAATCTACATCTCAGAGATCGTTCGATTACATGGGGTTCCACTCTCCATCATATCAGATAGAGGTATGCAGTTTACTTCTAAGTTTTGGAGAACATTGCATGCTGAATTAGGTACTAGATTGGACCTTAGTACTGCATTTCATCCTCAGACCGATGGTCAGTCTGAGCGAACGATTCAAGTGTTGGAGGATATGCTTCGTGCATGTGTGATAGAATTTGGTGGCCATTGGGATAACTTCTTACCCTTGGCAGAGTTTTCATACAATAATAGCTATCACTCCAGTATTGACATGGCTCCATTTGAAGCATTGTATGGGAGGAGATGTAGGTCTCCCATTGGTTGGTTTGATGCATTTGAGGTCAGACCTTGGGGTACTGATCTGTTGAGGGATTCCTTGGAGAAGGTGAAAGCTATTCAAGAAAAGCTTTTAGCGGCTCAAAGTAGACAAAAGGAATATGCGGATCGAAAGGTTAGAGACTTGGAGTTCATGGAAGGTGAACAAGTCTTGCTGAAGGTTTCACCCATGAAAGGGGTGACGCGGTTTGGTAAAAGGGGTAAGCTAAGTCCAAGGTATATTGGACCATTTGAAGTACTTAAGCGAGTAGGAGAGGTGGCTTATGAATTAGCCTTGCCTCCAGGGCTGTCCGGAGTACATCCGGTATTTTATGTGTCCATGTTGAAAAGATACCATGGGGATGGAAACTACATCATCCGTTGGGATTCAGTTTTGCTTGACGAGAATTTGACTTATGAGGAGGAACCGGTTGCTATTTTAGATAGAGAGGTTCGCAAGCTGAGGTCGAGAGAGATTGCATCCATCAAAGTTCAATGGAAGAATCGACCGGTTGAAGAGGCCACTTGGGAGAAGGAGGCAGATATGCAAGAGAAATGCCCACATCTGTTTACAGATTCAGGTACTCATTTTCGCCCTTGTTTTTCTTCTTTTGATCGTTCGAGGACGAACGATGGGTAAACTGGTATCTATTGTAACGACCTGTTTAGTCGTTTTGAGCAGCAGATTTTATTTCTGGAAAAACTGGCTGAGACGACGGACCGTCGTGGGCACGACGGACCGTTGAGGGTGTCTCGTTCCAAAACACTTAGGAATTCTGAAATCTGAGTCCTGAAATCGACTCTCTGTACTCTGTGACGGACCTGCAGGACGGACCGTCACAGTTACGACGAACCGTCGTGAGCTCCCGTTTCAAAACACTTCAACTCTTGAGAATTTGGTACAGGGAACGATTCTCTGAACGTCGTGACGGAAGTGCAGGACGGACCGTCACAGGCGTGACGGACCGTCGCAGACTCCTTAGTGAAAAATGGAGTTTCTGATCTTTGCGACGACCTGCAGGACGGACCGTCGCAGGCACGACGGGCCGTCACAGGTTGCGTAAATCCCAGGCTGGGTCGGATTTCTTTACACGTTTTAAGGGTCGTTTTGGACTATTCCTACTTTAATTATGAAGTTAGAGGGTTTATATTAATAGCTCAAATTCTTGAGGGATAAAAGAGGTAATTTTGAGTTAATTAGTGGGGTATTATTGTCATCTTTTACACTTAATTATATGTTAATTAGGGTAAAAGAAAGAGGGTTTGAATAAGAAAAAGAGAAAGAACAAAGAGAGAGAGAGAGAGGAATCGATCGAAGAGGAAGAAACGCAGCTTGGAGAAATTTGCTTGCTTGAATACTAATCTTCGGTGGAGGTAGGTTATGGTTATATGCTATTCGTAGTAAACTCTTAATAGCGAATGATATGTATTGTTAGTATTGTAAACCCTACTATATGCTTAATTGTATGCATGCATGATTGTGATTATGAAATTGTGATAAAATAAGCATGATGAAGCTATTGAATCCTAAATCTTGAAAGAAACCCTAATCTACTATGTTAATGATGATGCCTTGGTATAAAGAAGGCTTGATGAACTAAAGTAATGGGGTTGATGATGCCTTAGTATAAGAGAAGGCTTGATGAATTGATAGAATGAGATTAGTGGATCGGAGTGTCACGTTCCGACACGTATTATTAGGGGATCGGGTGTCACGAACCGACACGTAGAATTAGGGGATCGGAGTGTCACGTACCGACACATATTATTAGGGGATCGGGTGTCACGAACCGACACGTAGAATTAGGGGATTGGAGTGTCACGTACCGACACATAGTATTAGGGGATCGGGTGTCACGAACCGACACGTAGATTAGGGGATCGGAGTGTCACGTACCGACACATAGTAGTAGGGGATCGGAGTGTCACGTACCGACACAAGAGGAAGAAGAAAGATAATGAATCTTGAAAGATGATAATAATATACTCAACATAATGAACTTAATTCCCAAATGAGTATGGTATTGAGGCTTGAGCCCTCATGGATGAACTTGATGGTACTTATTGATGACTATAGTACTGGTTGTTGCTACATGTTGAGTTTTATAGTTGATTTATGATATTAACTGATATATACTGTTTTTATTTTGAGTTGGCCGATGATATCTACTCAGTACCCGTGTGTTTGTACTGACCCCTACTTGTTTGTTTCTTTCTTTGTTATTTGTGGAGTGCAGCAAACGCGCCGTCGTCTTCAACTCAACAGTGAATCTAGCCAGTCTTCGTCACACCGGATCTTCAGGGTGAGCTAATGCTTCTAGCTTGGACTGGATCTTCTTCTTCAAGTCTTGATGCCTTGAACTTCTGGCATGGACTAGCTTTTTACTTGTTTTAGCTTCTTAGAATACTCTTAGTTTAGTAATTTGATCATAGATGTTCTTGTGGTGATGACTTCCAGATTTTGGGGAATAATAGATGTTGGATAATAATAGTTTTTGAATTGATTTTATTAATGAGTTTAAGTCTTCCGCATTACTTTCTGTTGATATTACATTGAAATGTTAAGGTTTAGATTGGTTGGTTCGCTCACATAGGAGGGTCATGTGGGTGCCAGTCGCGGCTCGGTTTTGGGTCGTGACATAAACGCGCCAAACGTGATAAAAAAATAAAGGGAAAAGGGTCTGATATACCCCTCAATTTTGTCATTTGGAGCTGATATACCCCTCGTTATAAAAGTGGCTCATATATGACTTACCGTTATACAAACGGCTCACACTATACCCCTGCCGTTACAAAATGGCTCATGTACCCTTCATTTAACGGAAGTTAAAAAATTAGTTTTAAATTTATATTATTACTTCTATTTTTTAAAAAAATTATTTAGGGTATATATGATTCTTTTATCAAAGTTCAAGGTATATTTTAATTTTTTCATACATAAATTATTTTTTGACTTCTTTTATTAATTATTTGAATTTCTATTCTTATTTTGTTTTTTTCTTTCATTCCTTAGTTTAAAGAATAAAAAAATTAAACTATTTTTTTGTGTGTATTGGTAATTTAATTTCGTATTCGAAAAAAAAAATTGGTCATCTACAATAAGTTTTACAAGAATATTAGTGAAAAACATAAATAAATTTGATTATCAAAATAATAATTATAAATTAGTCATTGAAACAAAAAAAAGTCAATAAAAATAAAAAAACAATACAAAAGCAACACGGAAGCAGAACTAGATTTGTTAAAAAAAATATGTTTGACGAGGATTAAACTTACTCATATGGAATTATATTTTTTAGAAAAAAATAATAAAGATTTAGATTAAAATTATTATTTTTTTCATTTCCGTTAGAGGAAAAGGGTATATTTGAGTCATTTGTTTACAAGTAGGGGTATATATGAGTCACTTTCATAACAAGGGGTATATCGACTTTAAATGACAAAGTTGAGGGGTATATCAGACCCTTTTTCCAAAAATAAATAAAAAGTAAACTAACATCCTAAGTCTGCTAGCTTTCAGTAGATGAAAATGCTACATAAATGTAATTTCACATTTTTTATGATGAGTAATTACAATATGAACTTATTAGTTTCAACTTTAGCTGAAACACTAACAAGGGTCGTGGTGTGAAGTTTGGACACCTTTCGTTGAAAAATGGTTATATATATACGTCAAATTCTACATTTAAAGCATATATATTTAAAGTTGGACACGCTGAATAAATGTTATGTCTTTGGCGTGGTGATATGGGTGTCTATTTGAATAAAGGAGTTCCAGGTTCACCAACAAGGATTGTGGGGGAATGGTAAAGAGTACAAGGGTTGTGATGGTGTGATAAGTACTCCTTTATCCTTAATCAAGAGGTATTGGGTTTGAGTCCCTTTGGGTACGGAGTTTCGGAGTCGTAGTAATATTTGAATGTTTTAGCTAAAAGTTTTTTATTTTCTCATTTTGTATTCACGTTGAAGCATGATTAATTTAGATTCGCATCAAAAAGTTACTAGATGGTGCAAGAAAGCTGGCTATTCAAGGTCAGTGACTTCTTTGCTAAAGAGACCTCTTCAAGTGGAACTAGTACGAAGATATAGCCTTATTTGGCCAACCAGGCTTGAACACACTATCTCAAGGAATATTTACGATTTCTTAATTATTCGACTAAACCTTTCACATGTATCAAGGGTTGTCAATACTTTTAGATGTATTCATTATACCAAAATTTGATTTCTATATACAATGTATTTTTCGGCGAACCCCTTGACCAAGTGTGGGTCCACCCCTGGATACGACATTGTAAGTTTTTGTTAGTTGAAGCATAACCAAAATTTGACCCCTATATACAATGTAACTTTCTGACGGCTCAGCACCCCTTGACCAAGTGTGGGTCCACCCCGGATACGAGAATGTAAGTTTTTAGTATATCATTTTAGCCATTCTGTCGTTAGATTCATGTCTGTCTCGGCTTGGTTAGGTTCAGCTTTGCTTTTGTAACTCTTTGGATGTTATGTGTTTTAAATAGTTTTTAGAACTTTGGGATATAAATCATGCTTCTTTAAAAAGTCAAATATTTCTCACAAAAATTATAATCAAAACACATAATGAAACTTCACCCAAAAATGACCAGTCAAAAGAATATTTGAGAATCTATAGCCAAACTCTATCTGCATCTTAAATATTCAATTCAGTATAAATAAGTCATATCTTGCTATTTACTAATCCATCATTTGTGGATTTCCAGACAACATATTTGACAAAATGAACCTAGCATTTTGTGCTTCCACAGAAAGAATACCATGATTAACGGGATAAAGTTGTTGACGATTTCCCTTAAAATTGTACGACGAAAAATGGCATTTTGGCAAACGATCCACTTATTCTATTTTGAGTTCTCCAAATCTCTGCTTCTCCTCATGCAATGTGTTAAATACAGAAGTCAGCTCTGGGAATGCGGACACCAGTAATAGCTCGAGAAGATCAAGGACTAACTGCTTCATACACACAGATGACTGTACAAGAAAAAAAAAGTCAAGTTAGAAGAGGTCAAACACAGAAAGTAAGACGGATGAAAGAAGTTACTACGGTATGATCATATTAACTAGTTTCCTGAACACAATGAC
>JAKWIY010001597.1:0-18032 GCA_027704805.1 Solanum corneliomulleri | reverse complement strand
ATGAATTCATACTTCAAATTATCTTCGATATCTTATTGGGAATAATGGGGTTGCTACTAAACACTCATCTCAAATCACAAAGATTGTCCGCCCCAAGACTCCACTCTTTACTCAACATAGCTTCACACATTGAATTATGGGTGTATATGTACATGTAAGCACAGCTTGCATGTAAAAATAAATTCATTTATATCAATTTCTATAAAAGCTTTAGACCTTCATACATAAAAATACACATTCTACAAGCTTCGGATAATCATATACTTCATATAGACATGATGTAGTTCACACATACAATTCAAGCTTCACAAAACATGATAAAAGACTCATTTTAAATATCACTTCATTTCACTCATTATTCCTTCAAATCATTTAATAAATACATACTACGTAATATTAAGTTAATCAAATAAACACCGCCACTAAGAAGGTGGACCATACCACTCAAGAGCAATTATAATAAGAACTATACAATATAAGCAACTCTCCTTTTCATCAAGCCATCATCACATATAATAAATTTATAAATAATTCATCATAATATGGCCCTTAGGGAAGTAGATAAACTTAAAATAATAACATAATAAAACCAAAGTTCGTACATTACCCAAACATGCTCATTTAACCCATTTCTTAATAAAAAATTTTAAAATATTTATATACATTAATTCATTAGGTTTTTAACATTAAAATCATCAATTCATACAAGAATACACACATTTAAACCATTATAACACTTTTACAACAAGACCCATGCTTAAAATCAAAGATAGAAGGAATTTGAGTTTGAAAATCCTTTTAGAAATCTTTTGGAAATAACTCCTTGAATGGAAGGGGATTAAAGTATGGATACCATAACTCAAATAGAATAAAACCCACTATTTTTTATGAATAAAACGTCCAACCAACCCTCCAAGTTCTTCTTGACTTCTATATTCCAAGGAGACTTGAGAGAGAATTCTAAGGGAGAGGGGTTTTTGGTTTTAGGAAATGAAGTCTAAAATTAGATATTGGGGTTTGAAATACTTTATTATATCTAACTAACACTAAAAAAAATTCCTAGAATTATAAAAAATTTGGGGTGAATTTACCAAACACCCCAAGACTTCACAAGTAAAAGACAACTTTTGCAGGTAACACAAACGGTTCCCTACAGACGGACTATTTTTCAACCAACCTCCCGTCTATGGGGTGTCTTTGGTTGGAACTTCATCTTTAAAATGTGTAGGATTCTTTTTTCAAATGACGTACAATGTCGGTGGGCTGTCTCCTGGTCGACTAGCCATCGATTGGCGAATCGATTTGTCACTGCGTTTAAGCGGTTTTGCTTAGTCTTGGGCCTTCACCTAGGTCCCCTAGTGGGTCCTAGGTGGAGTCGTGCCCAAAATTTAAACCCCTAAACTAAATTGTCTAGGTATTAGGAATACCTCACATTAATTTCAAAAAAAAAAGTAAAACTCACTCAAACACCACAAGACGCAAAAGGACATCCTAAGGCATCTTTCGAACGTCGTGGACGTTCTTGGACGTTTGACCACCAAACTTTACCAAACTTTTTACACATCCTAAAAACACAAAATTAACTTATTTTAAAACAAAATTAAATCAAAAAATACTCATGATTCTCTAGTTCAACGTAGTTTTTTTTTAGCGCGTTACAGTGATATTTAGCTTTGGAAAGGGTTATGAGATTCTATCTTTCGCATCGCACAAGAATTACTTATGTTGTCTACATGTTGGGTTTATATTATGTTGAGTTAAATTGATAGAAAACATGATTTTGACTAAAATGTCATTTTCTCAGGCAGTGATTATTTTTGTGCATAGAAGCCACACTTAGTAAAAGTGCTATACTAACCCATATTTCTCCCAATTTCCCAAACATTTTAGGTTCAGGTCATTAAGGCGTTCGTGAATAATTGCAACAAAATCTTTAATCCTTTCCCGAGTCATTGGTGAGTCCTCATGTCCGGGGATTTTAACCTGGGGATTTTTGTGGCGATAAGTATGTAAATTCGCAGGAAAGTTATTTTCCTTCAAATTTTTAGATTGTGAGTCTAGAGATGTTAACATGGTGACTTCTCAAGTCCGGGGATGTTAACTTTGTAGTTTTTTCCGTTCTATACTCTATATATGATGTTGCTTATGTTTAGAGGCATTTATTCCTTCCCTTATCATAGAGAAAATTTATATAAGCCTATAATGGCGTATTGTTTTTCATATTGGCTATGACGAAATGTTTTTACTGGTGTACGTGGTTTATATGTGACATAAAACTTAGAATCTTATATGTTTTACAAATGTTAAAAAGAAGTCCATGTAAACTTCATATGTGAGGAGTCTATGGAAAATCCATATGTAGTATGCGAAAAAATCTAAGTACACTTCACTACATAAATTTTTAAATTTTTCGGCATTTTTGAAAAAGTGGTATGATGTAGTAAGGTCCGTGTGAAATGTGAGGCGTGCAACAGCCCTTTGGATCTTGACTCAGGCAGGCTGCTTCGGCAGCTTGCCCACCCATGTTGGGATCCTCCTCAAATATCCTTCGGATGGTCCTTGGGGCATTGTTATCGGACGTTTAGACACTTTATACCACACTCTACCTAAACAAAGTACTTTTTAAAAGTTTTAGACTTAATTTGACCCTACAAAACATTCACCAAATATAGCGACGTCAACTAGTTCAATTTAGCTAGTTTCCAGACGTTACAGACGTTCTTTGATGTCTTGGCTCTAAAACTTCTTGGATGACTTATAAACATTATTTTAGGTGTCAAAATAGTATCTACTCTTTTAGAAACTCATGTTAGGATCTAAATTAGGTCTCGACTTTTCATAAAGTTACATTATCCCTTCTTTAGGAACATTTGTCCCCGAATGACACTAAACTTTAAAGAAACTAAAAAGGAAATAATAGACTCAAGACTAGCATCCCAACCAATAATATACAACACCTTCATGATTTCTAACTAAAATCAATCATAACAATATGGAATTTACACATATGACTCAAAGAATCAATTTTCACATATAAGACTCAAAGTCATAACATGAGGAATTTCCTTCTAACAACAACAACATGAGCTCAACACATCTTAAATAGTTAATTACTCCAAAGTTCCTTTCACAAAATATGAACATGCTCAATATCACTTCATGAAGGAAACAATATGCCAAATGCAAAAAATACTGAAATTCCTGCAAAAGAGCAATTTCCTTATTGTTCATTTTAACATAAACATTTTACCATAAATATGCATACCTTTGCAAAAAAATTCAAACTCAAATAAACTCATTATTTTCATTATTACTAGGAACAAATAACCTTATATAGTGAAGAGATGAGGATAATGGACCATCATGTCAGCCTTGGCCTCCCATGTCGCTCCCTCGACTTGGTGGTTTCTCCATAAACCTTTATGGAGGCCACCTCAATGTTCCTCAACCTCTTAACTTTTGAATCAAGGATTTGAACTTGAACCTCTTCATAGTAGATATTATCTTTCATTCCAAGACCTTCAGTATGAAGAATTGACTCATGGTCACCATTGCACTTCTTTAGCATAGTTACATGGAAAACCGAGTGAACCGAAGATAGCTCACTAGATAATCTCAACTCGTATGCAAACTTGCCAACCCTTCGCAAAATTTCATACGAACCAACATAACGACGACTTAAATTTCCTTTCAAAATCTAACCACCCCTTTCATGGGTGAGATTTTCAAATACACCATATCACCTTCTTTTAATTCCAATGCTCTCCTCCTCTTGCATAAGTCTTTGCCAACTATAGGTTGTTTGCAATCTATTTCTTACTAGGTAAACATTCTACAAGGTAATATAGATAATGTCGGGACCAATAAGCAAGGATTCACCAACATCAGATCATCCAATAGGATACCTACACCTCCTACTGTACAAAGTTTCAAAAGGAGCCATGTATATTGAGGAATGATAACTATTGTTATAAGAGAACTCAACCAAAGGCAAGTGCTCATCCCAACTACCCTTGCGTTCAATGATACAAGATCTAAACATACACTCAGGAGTTTGGGTAC
This sequence comes from Solanum corneliomulleri, assembly GCA_027704805.1. Taxonomy (NCBI): domain Eukaryota; kingdom Viridiplantae; phylum Streptophyta; class Magnoliopsida; order Solanales; family Solanaceae; genus Solanum; species Solanum corneliomulleri. The sequence continues at coordinate 13,970 of JAKWIY010001597.1, read as the reverse complement.
TACTCTCCGCTTGACCATCCGTTTGGGGATTAAAGGTGGTGCTCAACTTCACTTGCGTACCCAACCCTTTTTTAAGAAATCTTCAAAGCCTAGATGTAAATTGTGTGCCCCTATCAAATATGTTACATAATAGAATACCATGAAGACTAATAAACACATCTATATAGATCTTTTCATAATCTTATGCCATGTAAGTGGACTTAACTGGAAAAAAATTTGTGGACTTGGTAAATCTATCATCCACTACCCTTATAGAGTCACTTTGCCTTCGAGTCCGAAGAAAACCCAATATAACGTCCATTTGAATGTATTCCCACTTCAAAGATGAAACTTGGATTTCTTGAAGTAAACCACTCGTCTTTTGATCCTGGGCTTTCACTTGTTGACAATTTTAACACTTTGCAAGTAATTCCGCTATGTATTTTTTCAAGGCATCACACCAAAACACTATTCTACAGTCATGATACATCTTCGTAGAAACCGGGATATAAAACGATTAACGGGACCCATGGATCCTTCTCGATCCAATTTCTCAAATCATCCATATTGGGTACACATAAACCTCCTTGGTACGAACCAGGATCCCCCCCATGGGAGAATAGATCATTTTGCTAATCGAGGAACGATTCCATCATTCCATCAATAATGGATTAAGGTGTTGCTTAGACATCACCTCAACCACCAAAAAAGATTCGGTGTATGAACTGCAATACTACCATTCGGAGAATATTCCAATCGAACACCCAAACAAGCAAACCTATGAAATCCTTCTATGTCTTTCTTGGTTTCATCTACATCAGACACACGACCCAAGTCATACGACTTAGTGAATCCACAACCACATTAGCTTTACCGGGGTGATAGAGCACAATCATGTCGTATATTTCATTGACTCTAACAACCTTCATTGTCGGAGAGGCAACACCTTTTGGGTAAAACATATTGAATACTCTTATGGTCGGTATACACATCAACATGAACCTTTACATGTAATGCCTCCATATTATCAAATAGAAAAACCCCATAATCAACTCAAGATCATGAGTTGGTATTTCTTCTTATAAATCTTACGTTGCGTAGAGGCATAAGCTATGACATTCCCATATTGCATGATATCAACAACCCAAACCCTATCGGGATGCATCACAATATACCACGAAGACTTTAGTACCCTCCGTTATGGTCAACACTTAAGCTTAGTTAAGCCTATCATTCAACAATTGGAAGTTTCTTTCACATGCATCTGACCATTCAAACTTCATATTCTTTTGGGTCAAGGTAATCAACGGAAAACAATAGACACAAACCCTTCAAAAAATATTCAATAATAACCCACAAAACACAAAAAGCTCGTAATATTGGTTGGAGCCAAAGTTCCATGCAAATTCTTTACCTCTTCCGTCTTTCTAAGATTCACCTGTACCTTATTGCTAAAGATGATGTGACCAAGAAAAGCCCTTGACCTCAGCCAAAATGCACATTTGATATAATTTGCAAAACATTGATGTTCTTTAAGGGCTTGCAAAACAACTCTAAAGTGGTCCACATGCTCACCCTCATTTTTCCAATATACCAAGATGTAGTCAATGAACGCAATTATGATAGAATCTCTGTAACTTAGAAACACCCTATTCATGAGGTCCATAAATGTCGCATAGGCATTAGTCAACCAAAATGGAATCACCGTAAGTTCATAGTGACTATATCTTTTTTAGGGGCTATTTAGGAATATCGTCATTTCTCACCATAAATTGGTGATATGCCGAACTCAAATATATTTTACAAAAAAGTAGCTTACCCTTGGAGTTGCTCAAACAATTTCGTTAATCCGAGGAGATGATACTTATTTTTAATTGTCATTTTGTTAAGCTGCCGATAATCGATACACATTCTTAGGGACCCATCCTTCTTCTTTAAAAAAACAGGAGCATCCCATGGGGAAATACTAGGTTGTATGAAACCCTTGTGTAGTAAATCCTTCAGTTGAACCTTTAATTCTTTTTATTCAGCTAGAGACATCCGATACAGACAAATCTAAATAGGATTTGTATCTGGTAGCAAGTCAATGTCTAAATCAATTTGCTGTTCTGGAGGGATTCCAGGAAGATCATTTGGAAAGTCCTTCGAAAATTCCCTTACTTCAAGGACAATCTTATTGGGAGGAATCTCGGAGTCTAAATCTTTACTCTTACATTATTTCATAAACACCCTTTATAGATCATCTGTAGCAACAAGAAATTTTTTGACCTCAAGGAATAGAAGTTCCCCCCTTTACTCTAACACCGGTTCATTTGGAAAGTAAACTTCACCACCCTTGTTCTACAATCTATAGTAGCAAAGCAAGCATGCAACAAATCCATACAAAATGTAACAGCTATATTTACCATATCAAGATCAACATAAGTAATTTTATTAGTAAATATTACGGGACATTTACTATATAAACTCTTTTAAACAACTCAGTTACACACCGCGTAGTCACCATAAATAGTTCTTATTGAATATCGAGCATAATATCAAACTTTTTGCCTACAAAAAGAGTTTAAAAAAGACAATTTACCACCCGGATCAAGTAAAACATATACATTAATAGTAAAGACTTGTAACATAACCGTCACCACATCGGCAGAACTCTTTTGTTCACCACTAGAACGGAGAGCATAAAAGTTATTTTTCCTTTGCAAGATCAACATTTGAACCACTTTATTGTCTGCTCCCCTTTTCTAATCCTTCAAATTTGGGCAATCTCAAACTTTATGCCCACTTTTACAGCATCCATAACAATTCCTTTCCAATAAGGAAATCACAATAGTGGTTCTTGCCATACTTTTCACAAGTTGGCTTCTTGCTTGGTGAAGTAGTGCCCCTTCCCTTTTAAGGCTTAGGGTTAGGCAACCTATCACTATGAACCTAGTCTTGTTTTGGATATCAACCTAGGCTTGTTTTGGATATCAAGACTACCTTTTGAAGAACCACTATCTCATGACCTTGACCACCTGCATCTCTACTCTTTTTGTTAACTCTTTCCTCTTCCACTTGTTGAGCATGAACTATGAGACGATAATTATTCTTATTTCCATGTAGAATATCCAAACGATATTCCTCTTTCAAGTGATCCGACACAATCATCACAAAGCGACTCATTTCATCCCAAGTGTCGGAAACCAAAGAAGGAGCATACTTGGACAACATAGTAAATTTCAAAGTGTAGTTAACCACATTCATACCTTCTTGATGAAGGTTGATGAATTGTTCAAGTTTGGATTCCCTCTTCCCCCTTGAAAAGAACCTATGAGAAAATCCTTCATGATAATATCCCATATCACCGGACCACCCCTAAAGGACTATTGTCCCTTCAATGAACATATCAAGTTTGAGACACATCCTTGAGTTTGTAAGTCGCCAACTCGGCCTTCTCACTAGAAGTCAATCCTATAGAAAATAGGATTTTGTAAACTTTGTCAAGGAATTATTGGGGATTCCTCACTTTTGGATCCATATAAAGTAGGGGGATTTATTCTAGTGAAATCCCTCATATGGGAGGCCACGCTGCTACTATGTTGATCTCATCAGGTACCACCTCCCGATTTTCTTGGGCCCTCATAGATTAAGATTGAGTAGTGTCTGCTTGTGCTGGGGTAGTAATGGCTTGATACGTTTTGAAAAAGGTTGCTCTTATGTCCCCATCAGACAATGCCGGAGGATTGTTCGTAGTTTGATCATGATTAACAACTTCTTAAACAAAAGGGACTTGATTGCCTTGGGGAGGAACTCCCGCATTAGCAATCTCTTCATCACGTCTTTGTGTGGATGCCCTTCCAGTATTCATAACTATAACCACAATACAAGGTTTAGGTGAAATCACACATAAAGTAGACTCAAAAGGCACAACTTTGATTTTCAAAGAAAATGAGAACTTCCTAAGTATCACATATAGTCTCACCCATAAGTGTGGCTTGCTTCACAATTATGAACAAAAACCTACATAGACGTAGTTGAATGAGACATTATTCTAATGATATTCAACCTCATGCTATGATACCATGTTTGTCACATTTGGGGAGAACCTCCTAGACATAACCTTCATCATGGCCCTATACGAGGATTAAGACTAGTTTCTTAGATTAAACCATTACATTCATAGGTTAAAAATCTATATTGAGTTTTACATACAACTCTACATGCACATAATATATTCATATGGAGTATACAAAGGCAATTCCTATATGAAGATTACATAGTCTTCTACTTTTATTGCACATACACACACACACACACATATAGTGCAATATTTTCTTAAAACGAATTTCTCATATCATATAAATCTAAAGAAGAGTACATGATTGGGCATAGCCCATACATCAATGATAAAAGCAACATATAGGCTATTACAATAAAGGTCTTTAATGAAAAATAAATAATATAGGAGTCATAAATCTAAAAAACATTAGTAGCTTGATATGACATTCTCCTCAGAAAGTGAGGACCCACCATAACACTTGGGAAATGTTCGAGTTGTCTTCATTGGCCTTTAACTAAGATCAACGGTCGGATCCTACAATTTATAGTAAACATTAACATGAGGTTTGTACACACTTGTACTAAGTATGACTATATGAACATAAACAAATAAAAACATGCTAAAGAGGATATTTGTTAAATTCCACACAAAAGTACATTGAAAAGCACTATGAAAAATCAAGAACTAACATAATACAATACTTACATAATCCATAAGTCCAAACCATGTACAACATTAGACCAACATTAACAAGTATAGTCAAGTCAACATGTATATCCACATAATTGAGTAAATAATCAAGACAACTCTAACATCAAGTCATAACATCAACCAGCATATATAAGAGTTCATAACATCATAACATAAGCAAGACCCATAATCGTAACCCATCATTAAGCCTAAAAAGGCAATGACCATGAAAATACCTTAATTTTACTCGACCATGTAAACCAAACAAAAGATCATAAGCAACGTCAACCTCAATATGACATAGCATCAATAGTAGTAATCGTTACATTTAGCAATATAGACCAATAGCATGTTCATAAATGAAACTAACAACATATAGGATAATCACTATTTGAAGTCATCATATTCGTAGAGTGAACCGAAGATAGCTCACTAGATAATCTCAACTCGTATGCAACCTTGCCAACCATTTGCGAAATTTTATACGAACCAACATAACGAGGACTTAACTTTCCTTTGAAAATCAAACCACCCCTTTCATGGGTGATATTTTCAAATACACCATATCACCTTCTTTGAATTTTAATGCTCTCCTCCTTACGCATAAGACTATTGCCAACTATAGGTTGTTTGCAATATGTTTATTACTAGGTAAACGTTCTACAAGGTCTTATAGATCATGTCGGGACCAATAAGCAAGGATTCACCAACATCTGATCATCCAATAGGATACCTACGCCTCCTACCATACAAAGCTTCAAAAGAAGCCATGTATATTGAGGAATGATAACTATTGTTAGAAAAGAACTCAACCAAAGGAAAGTTGTCATCCCAACTACCCTTGCATTCAATTATACAATCTCTAAACATATACTCAAGAGTTTGGGTACTACTCTCCGCTTGACCATCCGTTTGGGATAAAAAGTGGTGCTCAATTTCACTTGCGTACCCAACCCTTTTTTAAGCAATCTTCAAAGCCTAGATGTAAATTGTGTGCCCCTATCAAATATGTTACATAATGGAATACCATGAAGACTCACAAACACATCTATATAGATATTTTCATAATCTTATGCCATGTAAGTGGACTTAACTAGAATAAAATTTATGGACTTGGTCAATCTATCATCCACTACCCTTATAGAGTCACTTTGCCTTCGAGTCCGAAGAAAACCCAATATAACGTCCATTTGAATGTCTTCCCACTTCAAAGATGGAACTTGGATTTCTTGAAGTAAACCACTCGTCTTTTGATGCTGGGCTTTCACTTGTTGACAATTTTAACACTTTCCAAGTAATTCCGCTATGTATTTTTTCAAGGCATCACACCAAAACACTATTCTTTAGTCATGATACATCTTCGTAGAACCGGGATAAAACGATTAACGGGACCCATGAGATCCTTCTAGATCCAATTTCTCAAATCATCCATATTGGGTACACATAAACCTCCTTGGTACGCCAAACCAGGATCCCCCCCATGGGAGAATAGATCATTTTGCTTATCGAGGAACGATTCCATCAATTCCATCAATAATGGATTAAGGTGTTGCTTAGACATCACCTCAACCACCAAAAAAGATTCGGTGTTATGAACTGCAATACTACCATTCGGAGAATATTCCAATCGATCACCCAAACAAGCAAACCTATGAACATCCTTCAGTATGTCTTTCTTGGTTTCATCTACATCAGACACACGACCCATAGTCATACGGCTTAGTGCATCCACAACCACATTAGCTTTACCGGGGTGATAGAGCACACTCATGTCGTAATATTTCATTAACTCTAACAACCTTCATTGTCGGAGAGGCAACTCCTTTTGGGTAAACACATATTGAATTCTCTTATGGTCGGTATACACATCAACATGAACCTTTACATGTAATGCCTCCATATTATCAATATAAACAACCTCCACTAACTCAAGATCATGAGTTCGGTATTTCTTCTTATAAATCTTACGTTGCGTAGAGGCATAAGCTATGACATTCCCATATTGCATGATATCAACAACCCAAACCCTATCGGGATGCATCACAATATACCACGAAGCCCTTAGTACCCTCTGGTATGGTAAACACTTGACCTTACTTAAGCCTATCATTCAACAATTGGAATTTTATTTCACATGCTTATGGCCATTCAAACTTCATATTCTTTTGGTTCAAGGTAGTAAACGTCGAACAATGGACACAAACCCTTCAAAAAATATTCAATAATAACCCGCAAAACACAAAAAGCTTTTAATGTTGGTTGGAGCCAAAGTTCAATGCAAATCCTTAACCGCTTCCGTCTTTCTAAGATTCACCTTTACCCTATTGCTAAAGATGATATGACCAAGAAAAGCTCTTGACCTCAGCCAAAACACACATTTGATATAATTGGCAAAACTTTGATATTCTTTAAGGACTTGAAAAACAACTCTCAAGTGGTCCACATGCTCACCCTCATTCTTCCAATATACCAAGATGTAGTCAATGAACAGAATTACAATAGAATCTTTGTAACTTAGAAATTCCCTATTCATGAGGTCCATAAATGTCGCATAGGAATTAGTCAACCAAAATGGCATCACCGTAAGTTCATAGTGACCATATCTTTTTTAGAGCCTATTTAGGAATATCGTCATTTCTCACCGTAAGTTGGTGATATCCCGAACTCAAATAGATTTTACAAAAAAGTAGCTTACCCTTGGAGTTGATCAAACAAAGTTAATCAAAGGATATGATACTTATTTTTAATTGTAGTTTTGTTAAGCAACCGGTAATCGATACACATTCTAAGGGACCCATCCTTCTTCTTTAAGAAAAACAGTAGCATCCCAAGGGGAATTACTAGGTTGTATGAAACCCTTGTGTAGTAAATCCTTCAGTTGAACCTTTAATTCTTTTTATTCAGCTAGAGACATCTGATACGGAGGAATCTAAATGGGATTTGTATCTGGTAGCAAGTCAATGTCTAAATCAATTTGTTGTTCTTGACGGATTCCCGAAAGATTATTTGGAAAGCCCTCTGTAAATTCCCTTACTACAGGGACCATCTTTTTGGGAGAAATCTCAGAGTCTAAATCATTGACTCTTACAATATTGCATATACACCCTTTAGAGATCATCTGCAGCAACATATACATTAATAGTAAAGACTTGCAACATAACGGTCACCACATCGGGAAAACTCTCTTGTTCACCACTAGAACGGAGAGCATAAAAGTTATTATTCCTTGGAAGATCAACATTTGAATCATTGTCTTGTATACTCCCCTTTTCTAACCCTTCAAATTTGGGGAATCTCAAACTTTATTCCCACTTTTACCGCATCCATAACAATTGTCCTTTCTAATAAGGAAATCACATTAGTACTTCTTGCCTTACTTTTCACAAGTTGGCTTCTTTCTTGGTGAAGTAGTGACCCTTCCCTTTTGAGGCTTACGATTAGGCAAACTATCACCATGAGTCTTAGGGAACATGGAAGGAAGTTGAATAGAAAATCTATTTATCAACCTAGGTTTGTTTTGGATATCAAGACTACCTTTTGAAGAACCACTATCTCAGGACCTTGACCACTTATATCTCTACTCTTTTTGTTAATCCTTGCCTCTTCCACTTGTTGAGAATGAACTATGAGACGATAATTATTATTATTTCCATGTAGAATATCCAAACGATATTCCTCTTTCCGTTGATCCGATGCACCCATCACAAAGCGACTCATTTCATCCCTAGGGTCGGAAACCAAAGAAAGAGCATACTTGGACAACATAGTAAATTTCAAAGAGTATTTAAGCACATTCATACCTCCTAGAAGAAGGTTGACGAATTCTTGAAGTTTGGATTCCCTCTTCCCCCTTGGAAAGAACCTATCAATAAAATCCTTCTTGAGAATATCCCATGTCACCAGACCACCCCTCAAAGGCGTATTGTTTCTTCATTCAACAAATTAAGTTTGAGAGACATGCTTGAGTTTGTAAGTAGCCAACTCGTCCTTCTCACTAGTAGTCAATCCTATAGAACATAGGATTTTGTAAACTTTGTCAAGGAACTGTTGGGGATTCCACCGCTTTGGATCCATCGAAGTAAGGGGATTTATACTAGTGAAATCCCTCAAATGGGAGGCCGTGCTGCTACTATGTTGATCTCATCGGGGTGCCACCTCATGATTTGCTTCGGCCCTCATAGATTGAGATTGAGTAGTGTCTGCTTGTGCTTGGGTAGTAATGGCTTGATACATTTGGACAAAGGGTGCTCTTATGTCCGCATCTGACAAGGCCGGAGGATTGTCCATAGTTTGATCATCATTAACAACTTCTTCAAGAAAAGGGACTTGATTGCCTTGGGGAGGAATTGCCACATTAGCAATCTCTTCATGACGTCTTTCTGTGGCTTCCCTTCAAGTATTCATACCTATAACCACAATACAAGGTTTAGGTGAAATCACACATAAAGTAGACTCAAAAGGCACAACTTTGAATTTCAAAGAAAAAGAGAACTTCCTAAGCATCACATATAGTCTCACCCATAAGTGTGGCGCGCTTCACAATTATGAACAAGAACCTACATAGACGTAGTGGAATGAGACATCATTCTAATGATATTCAACCTCATGCTATGATACCATGTTTTTCACATTTGGGGAGAACCTCCTAGACATAACCTTCATCATGGCCCTCTACGAGGATTAAGACTAGTTTTTTAGCTTAAAGCATTACATTCATATGTTAAAAATCTATCTTGAGTTTTACACACAGCTCTACATACACGTAATATATTCATATCGAGCATACAAAGACAATTCGTATATGAAGATTACTTAGTCTTCTACTTTTATTGCACAGACACACACACACACCTATAATACAATATTTTCCTAAAACGGATTTCTCATATAATATCAATCTAAAGAAGATTACATGATTGGGCATATCCCATACATCAATGATAGAAGAAACATATGGGCTATAACAATAGAGGTCTTTAAGGAAAAATAAATAATATAGGAGTCTTAAAGCTAAACAACATTAGTAGCTTGATATGACATTCTCCTCAGAAAGTGAGGACCCACCAAAACACTTGGGAAATGTCAGAGTAGTTTTCAATGGCCTTCAACTAAGATCAACAGTCGGATCCTACAATTTATAATAAACATAAACATGAGGTTTGTACACACTTGTACTAAGTATGAGTATATGCACATAAACAAATAAAAACATGGTAAAGAGGATATTTGTTCAAATCCACACAAAAGTACATTGAAAAGCTCTATCAAAAATGAAGAACTAATATAATACAATACTTAAATAATGCATAAGTCCAAACCATGTACAAAACAACACAAACATTAACAAGAATAGTCATGTAAACAATTATATCCACATAATTGAGTAAATAATCAAGACAACACTAACATACAGTAATAACATCAATAAGCATATATAGGAGTTCATAACTTCATAATATAAGCAAGACCCATAATCGTAACCCATAATTAAGCTTAAAAAGGCAATGACCATGCAAATCCCTTAGCCTCACTCGACCATGTAAACCAAACAAAAGAACATAAGCAACGTCAACCTCAATATGACGTAGCATCAATAGTAGTAATCGTTACATTTAGCAATATAAACCAATGGCATGTTCATAAATGAAACTAACAACATATAGGATAATCAACATTGAAAGTCATCATATTCGTAGCGTGTATATTATAATAACACAACAACAACCTCCTAAGGATTCCCTTAATGCAAACTAGTTCAAAGCATCAGTAGAGTCACAAACCCCTACCTAGGCTAAGTCAAACCTCTCAAGTCACCCTAGTTAGTGTATAGTACATTACTTCATTTTTACTTTCACGAACACTTGTCTTAACATACATAGACAACAAGAGCTAACTGTGGAATCCGGTGTGGTAAAACATTACAACGATAGAAGGTGGACTACCGGCCAAAGTAGTACTACACATGAGCATAGCATCTAGGTTGATCTACTAGCTAATATTCCTATTCTGGAAACATAGTTTATGGAGCTTGGGGGCTATCATGAAAATATAATTCTATGACCTTTTTTGAATATGAGGTTATACACCCCGTAAGAACTATGGTGAACCCTACCTTCCCTCCTTTGTAAGGTGTCACACCTCATCTACAAGATCACTAGGTGCTAAAATAGAGTCTCTTTTGAAATATCTTTATTTATCATTCATAATTTAGTTTAGGTCATAGGGTTTAAGACCTTGTATTGTCATTCTCATTAGCTCATTAGGAGTTGCATGAAAATATCATCTCAGCGCAACCCCTAATAGGTGAAATTAGTATAGCATAACATCATCAGCTCATAATAAGGCACATATGTACTTCATAACCAATATTATATCATTTAATCTTAAAACTAATCTCACAATCACATAATCAACTATTTAGTGTAATCACAAGTCATGCTTCAACTGAACTACATCATCAAGCACAAGCTATCATAACGGAAGTAAGGGTTAGGATCATTAATACTTCTCTATATCATTATATAGACATCATCATGGTCTTTCCATCAACCAAAAAATAACGTCCAATAATAGTGTAGTACCATCAATCAATATTATACAGTGAATATATCTTACTGTTAAATTACTAAAAATTATGATAATTTGTTTAAATGTTATCTTATGTGTTTCTAAGTTGTTAAATGATGGTCTTATAATTATAATACGATTTCTAAATGCAAAGATCCATATTTCAAATAAAAGTCTATTTTCATGATTTAATATATAATGCCATACTTAGTATATGTGGTTGTACTAATCCATGCTTTTATCTATCTCTATAGTTGTAGGTGAGAAGCATTTAGGAAGGAAGACTTGGACTGAAGAATCGTTCAACAAAGGTTGAAGAATGTCCTCATTTGATTCACCGGCATAGATTGTCTTTTATGTTTCATTTCAATGTAATGTGATAGACTAAGTATTTCTATATTTTGAAGTATGGGTCATGTCCCAAGTATTCTCGTGTCTTCAATTTGATGAGATTGACAGTTAGTATTTCCTATTGCTTTATATGAAATAGTTTTTAACGACTATGAAGTATGTTTGTGAAAAGATTTACTTCCGCACTACTTTTGATTATGTTTATGCTATGAATGATATGTAAGGGCTGGTACAAGACCTCCGTAAGGTCTAGTAGGCCGGTTGCAATTTAAGATTGATCCTAAATTCTAAGGTATAGCTTCAGGATGTGACAATTTTTTGGTACGAGAGCCTAATTTACTTCATATTTTTATCATGTTTCAAAGATGTGCATGGCACTCAAGTAAACTTAGCACACCTGTCCACCCCAAAACGGATGGACAAGTGAAGCCTACCATTCAAAGCCTAGTAGACATATTGCGAGTTTGTGTGATTGTTTTCAAAGGGATTTGGGATGATCACCTACCTTTTATAGAGTTCTCCTAAAACAATAGCTAGCATTCGAGTACCGCTAAGCACTATTTTAAATACATTGCGGTAGGAGGTGTCGGTCCCCAGTTTGATGGTTTGAAGTTGGTCAATTTGGTCTTCTTGTCCTCGAGATAGTGTATGAGGCCACGGAGAAGGTTCGGCTCATAAGAGAGAGGTTGAAAACGACATATAATCGGCAAAAATCATATGGCGACAATAGAAAAAGGGACCTTAAATTTGAATTAGGAAATTGGGTAATCATGACCCGAAACCACACCTTAGAAGTTAGGGCCAATATCAGATTGCGACTAGCTTACTTGACCTGTCGGAGATCTTGTACAATCTCTTTTCTCTATGGTTCATCGCATATACATAATGAAAATCTATGCGGAATTACAACATTTCACAAAACATTAGAATATCTTTAATAACATCTTTCATTAGAACTCATATTAATTACTAATCCTCAATCTAATCAAATCTTAGACACAAGAATATTTCAGACACAGCCCACACTTAAAAATATAGAAATACTTAGTCTATAATAATAATTCGATAAAGGAAATAAAAAAAGACATATGTATATATGCCCTAAAGTCAATTGAGGAAATATTGCAAATTTGCTTGAATGACTCTAGAATCCAAACTCTCCTTCATGATGCTTCTCACCTTTTTCCTACACCTTTAGAGATTACACAATGTATGGAATCAGTAAAAACAGTTGTACTAAGTGTAAAATTACGGAAAAATTACATGTCTAATGAATAGTCCAATAGGTCATTAAGAATGTGTATTGGGGTTACATAGGCATCCCAATGCCCAATATTCAGAAATATTGGGCATAATGTAGAATATTGGCTATGGGGTATTAGCCAATTTCTATATAATACGCAAATAAAAAAATATTGGGTATATTAGAAAATATTGTCTTAAAGGGTGTTAGACAATTTTCTAACATTAATGAGCTTGTTAAAGAAATGTAACAGCAAAGAAGACCCCAATATAAGAACATTTAATCACAACTTTTCCCTTTACATACGAGGCATCCAATTTTCAAGCGTAGGTACAATTCCACATGACCATTTAAAATGATCATGTAAATTTAGCAGTGTCCAAGGACATAGTGAGGCTCCTTGGGACAATAATTAAATATTCCCAATAGGACTTCAAGAATCGTTAGTTAGAAATGTACAACCAACCCATGTGCACGCACATGGGCAAGACAAGAGATAAACGGCTATGAGAGACCACCCTAACCGAATTTGGTTAGGGTAGTTAAAGGGGGGGGGAAGGCGTGCACATGGGTTCAACCATATGGGGCCAAGCTCTCTAATTAATTGTAGACTCTAACCTACTGCCCTAAATTGATAATTAACATATGACTAAACTAAATGGACCAATTAGTGCACCCGACAACCTAAGACTTAACCGGGTTGACACTAATTTATTACTAGTTAAAGAGACAACCTAATGCCTAACCTAGTATTGTAAAAAAGGTTGGTTATGGTCCTAAAAACCTAGGTATACTTTATTAATTACACTAGTATATTAATTAATTAATTTATAAACTTAACTAATTAATTTAAAGGGGAAAACATATTTCACAAAGTGATTTCAAGATTTCGGTTAAAACAAGAAAAAGACAACCTAGTACCTAACCGAGGATGGTTCAAAGGATTGGTTATGATCCTAAAGACTTAAGGTTACTTTAGTACTTAACTTAGGTCATCTTATTAATCAATTTAGCAATTTATTAAATTAGTTTAAATGGTAAAAATGAAATCCTTAAGGTAACCTAGTATAATTCAAGAAACATCCTAGTACTTAACCA
>JAKWIY010001596.1:0-17987 GCA_027704805.1 Solanum corneliomulleri | reverse complement strand
GGTAATGAGTTTTTAAGTCTTCCGCATTACTTTCTGTTTATATTATATTGATATGTTGGGGTTTAGATTGGTTGGTTCGCTCCACATAGTAGAATAAGTGTGGGGTGTGCCACTCGCGGCTCGTTTGGGGTCGTGACAAACTTGGTATCGAAGCATTGGTTCGTTGGTTTTCATCACACAAGAACGAGTCTAGTAAGAGTCTAAAGAACATAGGGGGATGCATTTACTTTTCTTTGAGGGGCTATAAGACTTTAGGAAAATTCCATTCTTTCTTTCTTTCTTTCGTGCTATTACTTGGATCCAATTGGTATCTAGGTGATACAAATTGGTATCTGACCATCTTCACTCTATTTCGCAGTTGGTTAAGAACTAGAGCAACAACCGCGGCCAACACCGACACCGGCAAACAAGAAGCGTATAGCCATCAGCCACTGGGGCTGTAGCTCAAACAGAGTATGGCAAGAGGCCGTGGAAGAGGTCGCGGGGAGGACGTCCTCTAGAGAAAGAGGACAAGCACCTAGTCCATCTGGTACTAGGGCGGTGACTCCTCCACCAATTGAGGAAGTAGTAAGAGAGGGTGAGGAAGGGGAAAATGAACAAGTACAGAATGAGGAATTACCACCCCAACCTACCCCAGAGATGATTAATCAGGTTCTTGCTTATCTTAGCGGGTTATCTGATCAAGGCCAGACACCTCCAGTGTTTTCTGCACTAGCACCTCAGGTTCCAGAGGTACAACATGTAGCTACTGCGGCTCCCCGCATGGATGCCTCATTGGAAATATGCACGTTTCCTCGATTGACTACAGGGCCTATAATGACTAGTGATCAGCACGGACTTTTCAGTAAGTTCTTGAAATTGAAACCTCCAGTCTTCAAGGGTGCTGATTCTGAGGATGCCTATGATTTTCTGGTTGATTGTCATGAGCTACTACACAAGATGGGTATAGTAGAACGATTTGGTGTTGAGTTTGTGACCTATCGGTTTCAAGGGAACGCCAAAATGTGTTGGCGGTCACATGTTGAGTGTCAACCAACAGAGGCACCACCTATGACTTGGGCATCATTCTCTAGCTTGTTTATGGAGAAGTATATGCCCCGTACTTTGAGGGATAGGAGGAGAGATGAGTTTCTGAGCCTAGAGCAAGGCAGAATGTCGATTACTGCTTATGAGGCTAGGTTTCGTGCACTATCCAGATATGCCACCCAGCTTTGTTTCAGTCCACAAGAGCGGATCCGCCGCTTTGTGAAGGGGTTGAGATCAGAGTTGCGGATTTCAGCCTTACAGGTAGCGGCTACAGCAAAATCCTTTCAGGAAGTGGTAGACTTCGTGGAGGTGGAGGCAGTGAAGCCAGATGACTTCACCATGGCATCGACATCAAAAAGGTTCGTAAGGGAGGTGAGTTTAATGGTTCTTACTCTCCAGAGGGCAGGGTTCAAGAGGTTACCCAGCCCGACCTATTCAGTCTTCACTACAGACTGTAGTTGGGGGTCCACCGCAGACCGGTCAACATTTCTCTGAGTTTGGAGTTATCCCCAGACTTCGTCATTTCACAGAGACCTATGCTTGAATCCTGAGAGTGTTATGGATGTGGGGAGACTGGGACTATTAAGAGGTATGTCCAAAACAAAGTTACAGACCTCCAATAGTCAGAGGTAGAGGTGTCATGGAAGGGGCCGTCATTCTGGAGGACGTGGTGTCCGAGGTAATGGTGGTCACCAAAACGGCCGGGGTGATGGGAAAATTGGAGCCACTACAGCACAACATGGTAGGGGCAAGGGGGACGGGCAGACAAGCGATAGGGCCCATTGTTACGCTTTCCCTGGGAGATATAAGCGGAGACATCTGATGCTGTATCACAGATAATCTTTTGGTATGTGATTTCATGGCTTCCGTACTATTTGATCCTGGTTCTACATTTTCTTATGTATCTTCCTCATTGCTACTGGTCTTTTTGTAATTTACCTTGCGAATTGCTTGACATGCCTATCGTGTTTCTACTCGTGGGTGAGTCTGTAATAGTTGAAAAAGTGTATAGGTTTGTCTTGTAACGTTTGTGGGGAGCAATACTCATGTAGACTTGGTCATCTTAGAAATGGTTGATTTTGATGTAATTCTGGGTATGACTTCGCTTTCTCCAAATTTTGCAATCTTAGATTGTATGCTAAAACTGTAACGTTGGCCAAGCTTGGGACAGATCCGTTAGTATGGGAGGGCGACTACACTTCCACTCCGGTTCGTATCATCTCCTTTCTTCGTGCTAAGAGAATGGTTAGTAAAGGGTGTTTAGCTTTCTTGGCACACCTCAGGGACGATACTACCCAAGTACCTCCAATTGAGTCGGTTTCGATAGTCCGTGAGTTTCTGGATGTGTTCCCTGCAGACCTTCCTGGTATGCCACCGGATAGAGATATTGACTTTTGCATTGATCTGGAACCGGGTACTCGTCCCATTTCTATAACCCCCTTATAGGATGTCTCCCGCGGAGTTAAGAGAGTTGAAGGCCAAACTTTAGGAGTTGTTGGGCAAAGGCTTCATTAGACCAAGTGCATCTCCTTGGGGTGCCCCGTTTTTTTTTTGTAAAGAAGAAGGATGGAAGCTTTCGGATGTGCATAGACTACAGACAACTGAATAAGGTAACTGTTAAGAACAAGTATCCTCTTCCTCGCATCGATGATTTGTTTGATCAGTTACAAGGTGCTTGTACCTTCTCATAAATCGACTTGAGATCTGGTTATCATCAATTGAAAATACGGGCAACGGATGTGCCCAAGACTGCTTTTCGGACCAGGTATGGGCATTATGAGTTCTTGGTAATGTCTTTTGGGGTTACGAATGCCCCTGCCGCTTTCATGAGCTTGATGAATGGGATTTTAAGCCATATCTGGATCTCTTTGTCATTGTATTCATTGATGATATATTGGTGTACTCAAAGAGCAAGAAAAACATGAGGAGCACTTGAGAATTGTATTGAAAATGTTGAGGGAGAAAAAGCTTTATGCCAAATTCTCCAAGTGTGAGTTTTGGCTAGATTCAGTGTCCTTCTTGGGACACGTGGTTTTCTAAGGATGGAGTGATTGTGGATCCATCTAAGATGAAGCAGTAAAGAATTGGGAGAAGACCTACTAATGTTACAGAGATAAGGAGCTTTGTTGGTTTAGCTAGATACTACCGTCGATTTGTCAAGGGATTTTCTTCCGTTGCTCCCAACTGACAAATTAGACTAAGCATAGTGTCCCATTTGTATGGTCGGACGAGTGTGAAGAAAGCTTTCAGAAGCTCAAGACTTTGTTGACTACTGCACCAATTCTTACCTTGCCAGTGGAAGGTAAGAATTTCATTGTTTATTGTGTGATGCATCCTATTCGGGTTTGGGTGCAGGCTAATGCAAGAGAAGAATGTGATTGCTTATGCTTCGAGGCAATTAAAAGTGCATGAACGTAACTATCCGACCCATGATTTGGAGTTGGCTGCGGTAGTGTTTGCATTAAAGCAATGGAGACACTATCTATATGGGGTTAAGTGTGAAGTATACACGGATCATCGTAGCCTACAATATGTCTTTACTCAGAAAGATTTGAATTTGAGACAGAGGAGATGGATGGAACTACTGAAGGACTACGATATCACTATCTTGTATCATCCGGGAAAGGCTAATGTTGTGGCAGACGCCTTAAGTAGAAAAGTCAGGAAGCATGGGAAGTCTAGCTCACTTGCAAGTTTCTAGACGTCCACTGGCTAGAGAAGTTTAGACTTTGGCCAACGACTTTATGAGGTTAGAAGTAAATGAGAAGGGAGGATTGTTGGCCTATGTGGAGGCAAGATCTTCCTTTCTTGACAAGATTAAGGGGGAGCAGTTTAATTATGAGAACCTGATCGGATCCGAGATAAGGTGTTGCGAGGAGAGGAGAGGCTAAGGAAGTAAAATCGACGAGGAAGGTGTTTTGAGAATTGAAGGAAGGGTATGTGTACCCCGCATCGATGATTTGATCAACACTATTCTGACAGAGGCTCATAGTTCAAGGTATTCTATACACCCTGGTGCAACCAAGATGTATCGTGACCTAAAGCAACATTTGTGGTGGAGTAGAATGAAGCGCGACATTGTGGAGTTTGTCGCCAAATGTCCAAATTGTCAACAAGTGAAGTATGAACACCAGAGGCCTGGAGGAACACTTCAGAGAATGCCCATTCCGGAATGGAAGTGGGAAAGAATTGCAATGGACTTCGTGGTTGGTCTTCCAAGGACAATGAGTAAGTATGACTCTATTTGGGTTATTGTTGATAGTTAACTAAGTCTGCTCATTTCATTCCGGTCAAGGTGACTTACAATGCAGAGAAGTTAGCCAAACTGTACATCTCAGAAATTGTTCGATGCATGGGGTTCCACTCTCCATCATATCAGATAGAGGTACGCAGTTTACTTCTAAGTTTTGGAAAACATTGCATGCTGAATTGGGTACTAGGTTGGACCTTAGTACTGCGTTCCATCTCAGACGATGGTCAGTCTGAGCGAACGATTCAAGTGTTGGAGGATATGCTTCGTGCATGTGTGATAGAATTTGGTAGCCATTGGGATAACTTCTTACCCTTAGCAAAATTCTCGTACAATAATAGCTATCACTCAAGTATTGATATGGCCCCATTTGAGGCACTGTATGGGAGGAGATGTAGATCTCCCATTGGTTGGTTTGATGCATTTGAGGTTAGACCTTGGGGTACTGACCTTCTGAGGGAATCATTAGATAAAGTGAAATGCATTCAAGAAAAGCTTTTAGCGGCTCAAAGTAGGCAGAAGAAAGAATATGCAGATCGAAGGTTAGAGATTTGGAGTTTATGGAGGGTGAGCAAGTCTTGCTGAAGGTTTCACCCATGAAAGGGGTGATGCGGTTTGGTAAGCGAGGTAAGTTAAGCCCAAGGTATATTGGTCCATTTGAAGTTCTAAAGCGCGTGGGGGAGGTAGCTTATGAATTGGCCTTGCCCCCAGGACTGTCAGGAGTGCATCTGGTATTTCATGTTTCTATGTTGAAAAGATACCATGGGGATGGAAACTACATCATCCGCTGGGATTCAGTTTTGCTTGATGAGAATTTGTCTTATGAGGAGGAGCCTGTTGCTATTTTAGATAGATAAGTTCGCAAGTTGAGGTCAAGGGAGATTGCATCCATCAAAGTTCAATGGAAGAATCGACCAGTTGAAGAAGCCACTTGGGAGAAGGAGGCTGATATGCAAGAAAGATACCCACCCACACCTGTTTACAGTTCAGGTACTCCTTTTCGCCCTTGTTTTTCTTCTTGTGATCGTTCGAGGGACGAACGATGGGTAAATTGGTATCTATGTGTAACACCTGTTTAGTCGTTTTGAGCAGCAGTTTTATTTCTGGAAAAACTGGCTGAGACGACGGATCCCACGACGGACCGTCATGGGCACGACGGACGTCAGGGGGGTCTGGTTCCAAAACACTTAGAATTCTGAAATTGGGTACTGTAATGAAATCGACTCTCTGAAACTTCATGATGACATGGCAGGACGGACCGTCGTGGGCAGACGGACCGTCACAGCCCATTTAGTGAAATTTAGTCTCTGAACTCTGTGATGGAAGCAGCAGGACGGACCGTCGCAGGCACGACGGGCCGTCATAGACTGCGTAACCCAGGCTGGGTCGGATTTCTGTTAAATATTTTAAGGGGCGTTTTGGACTATTCCTGCTTATAATTAAAAAGTTAGTGGTTGAATACTAATAATTCGATTTCTTGGGGGTTAAAAGAGATAACCTTGAATTAATTAGTGGGTTACTTTTGTCATCTTTTATACTTAATTATATGCTAATTAGGGTAAAAGAAAAAGGCTTGGAATAAGAAAAATAGAAAGAACAGAGAGAGGGAGAAGATCGATCGAGAGAGAGAAGAAACAAAGAGGAAAGCAAAGATTTTGAGGATTAGCTTGCTTGATTGCGAATTCTTCGGTGGAGGTAGGTTATGGTTTATGCTATTCGTATTAAACTCTTAATAGCGAATAATATGTGTTGGGTAGCATTATAAAGCCTTCTATATGCTTAATTATGTGCTTGCATGATATGATTATTTAATTGTGATGAATTAGCATGATGAGGCTATTGAATCTTGAACCCTAAAAATTTACTTTGTTAATGATGATGCCTTGGTATAAAGAAGGCTTGATGAACTAAAGTAATGAGGTTAGAGGATCGGGTGTCACGTTCCGGCACCAGGATAGAATGAGGATCGGAGTGTCACGTTCTGACACTAGGAAAGTATATGGATCGGGTGTCACGTTCCGGCACCAGGATAGAATATGGATCGGAGTGTCACGTTCCGGCACCAGGATAGAATGAGGATGGATCACGAGTGTCCACGTTCTGGCACCAGGATAGAATATGGATCGGGTGTCACGTTCCGGCACCAGCATAAAATGGATCGGAGTGTCACGTTCCGACACAGGATAGTTATATGGATCGGGGGTGTCACGTTCCGACATCAGGATAGTAGTAGTGGAGCGGAGTGTCACGTACCGACACAAGCGGAATAAAGATATGAATCTTGAAATATGTTAATACTCAAATTAATGAACCTATTTTCCAAATGAGTATGGTATTGAGGCTTGAGTCCTCATGGGTGTACTTGGCGTACTTACTAATGATTATAGTACTTGTTGTTGCTACATGTTGAATATTGTAGTTGATTTTATGATATTATCTGATATATACTGTTTTCTATTTTGAGTGGCCGATGATATCTAATCAGTACTTGTGTTTTGTACTGCCCTACTTTTAGTGTTTCTTTCTTTGTTATTTGTGGAGTGCAGCAAACGTACCGTCATCTTCAACTCAACCGCAACTCTAGCCAGTCTTCATTCCACCAGATCCCCCATTTCAGGGTGAGCTAAAGCTTCTAGATTGGACTGGATCTTCTTCTTCATGTCTTGATGCATTGAAGCCCGGCATTCCGGCATGACTAGCTT
The DNA here is from genome assembly GCA_027704805.1 of Solanum corneliomulleri. Classification (NCBI taxonomy): domain Eukaryota; kingdom Viridiplantae; phylum Streptophyta; class Magnoliopsida; order Solanales; family Solanaceae; genus Solanum; species Solanum corneliomulleri. The sequence continues at coordinate 11,009 of JAKWIY010001596.1, read as the reverse complement.
TTTATTTATTTTAACTTCTAGATACTCTTAGATTTAGTGATTTGAGGATAGATGTTCTTGTGATGATGACTTCCAGATTTTGGGGATAGTAAGTAATTGATAAATTTTAGAAGTTATAATTGATTTTTGGTAATGAGCTTTAAGTCTTCCGCATTACTTTCTGTTTATATTATATTGAGATGTTGGGGTTTAGATTGGTTGGTTCGCTCACATATAACAAATGGTTCTTCCAACATACAATCATGTCTTCTTCCTCAGCAACTCTTGAATTTCCCACAACTTTATTAGACGTTGAAAAACTATTCTGTCCCTAAACTTATTTGCAATAAAGTTAGATGTATACAACTTGTTCTTGGTTGTGGTAGGGCATTGATGAACATGATAGTAGTTCTTAACAATAAAGTCACCAGAGTCTTTGTCTAGACTAGCATACAACAACCATTTGCATTTCTTATGTTGACATTTGACTCTGACTGTATGTTTTTATTACGCCTCAATTTTAATTTGACTTTATATTCAACATCATCTCTACTACAACCTTTCTAGATCTATGGTATTTCAAATACCATACCAAGCTCAAATATAACAACTACACTAGGATCAAATCTAACCTTTTTACTTTTTCTTCTAGCTGGTAAATCAACACCTTCCACACCTTCATGATCTAATTCATCTGTACTATCATCACTATCCAGTTGTGAACTATGAATATATTGTTCATCTTTCCCCGATCTTCCTACATACCTAGCAGCTTTGTTCCTTCCAATGTCTTTAAATTCCCTATCAACACCAGCTACTCCAAGTATTATTTCCTATGTAGGGATTGTTTCCCCCTCTGCAATTTGGCTCTCCTTTCATTTCTAAGATTTCTCAACTTTTCATCAATCTTTGAGCCATCTTCATCTGCCATAAAATACTCTTGTGATAATCACCACAATCCCAATCAGTTTCAACACTTCAAGATCTGATGCATCATCTACACATACTTCAACATTAATATTATCAGATTAGGCAGTCCTTGTTGTAACCCTTCATCCACTCCAACTTCAACATCAATATTCTCAGATTGGGCAGCTCTTTGTTAGTCATCTTCATCTACATTAATATTCTATGAGTTTTTCTACCCCATCCTTATTAACATTTTCACAACTATTGGACCACAAAAGATAAACCTGTAGGGACCCCATCTTTAACAACCTAACCTCATCCACAACATGTTGAACATACAAGTCCAAAAATTCACCATCACCTAGGTCTTCTATAAGGCTTAGTAAACTGAAATTATTATCCACTAAGACAAAGTTATTGGTTGTAGGGTCTTTAAAATAAAACGCACCCACAGTAACATACCCCAGATCTCTAGTATAAAAAAGCAATTTCAGTAAGGAAAAATGGTATTTATCGATACCTACATATTCCACTTCACTTTTCCCTATGTAAGTGAGACCTTTACCAGATGTGACTTTCACAAATTTACCTCCATGGTGAAAATGCGTTACTATGATAATATCCATAAGATTCCCTTGAAAAAAATTCAAATAAAGTCGACAAATTACTGACAAGAAACCCTAAAAAATTTAACTTTATTCACATATGTAAAAACATCATCACAGTAAAATAGATGCTACATTTAAAATGGGAAAGTCGCAGCAATAGTCATGGAGATGACTTACTTCTCAAGATTGAACATAAAATCTCCTACTTTCTCGAATCAGCCGTAAAGCACACAAGAGTGTCACGACCCAAAATCGAGCCGCGACTAGCACCCACATTTACCACCCTCCTATGTGAGCGAACCAACCATTCTAACCCTTAACATTGCAATATAATACCGACAGAAAGTAATGCGGAAGACTTAAACTCATTAATAAAACCATTTCAATAACTATTATTTCCCAAAATCTGGAAGTCATCATCACAAGAACATCTATCCTCAAATTTCTAAACTAAAAATGTCTAAGAAGCTAAAACAAATAGAAGCTAGTCCATGCCGAAAGCTTAAGGCATCAAGACTTGAAGAAGGAAGATCCAGTCCAAGTTAGAAGCATTAGCTCACCCTGAATTTCCGATGTAGTGAAGACTGGCTAGAATTACTGTTGAGTCGAAGGACGGCACGTTTGCTGCACTCCACAAATACAAAGAAGAAAACATAAAAGTAGGGGTCAGTACAACAAAACACGGGTACTGAGTAGATATCATCGGCCAACTCAAAATAGAAAACAATATATACCAAGTAATATCATAAAATCAACTATGATACTCAACATGTAGCAACAACAAGTACTTTAATCGTTAATAAGTATTGCCCAGTTCATACATGAGGACTCAACCCTCAATACCATACTTATTTGGGAATTAGGTTCATTAGATTGAGTATATTAACATCTTCAAGATTCATTATCTTTATTTCTCTTGTGTCGGTACGTGACACTCTCCGCTCCCTCATATTCTTTAATCCTCTGTGTCGGTACGTGACACTCCGATCCCCTACTACTATGTGTCGGAACGTGACACTCCGATCCCCTAAATCTACGTGTCGGTTCGTGACACCCGATCCCCTAAATCTACGTGTCGGTTCGTGACACACCGATCTCCTAAATCTACGTGTCGGTTCGTGACACCCGATCCCCTAAATCTACATGTCGGTTCGTGACAACCCGATCCCCTAAATCTACGTGTCGGTTCGTGACACCCGATCCCTTAATTCTATGTGTCGAAACGTGACACTCCGATCCCCTAATCTCCTTCTATCAATTCATCAAGCCTTCTTCTTACCAAGGCATCATCAATTCATTATATAGTTCATCAAGCCTCTCTTATACCAAGGCATTATCATCTCATTATGTAGTTCATCAAGCCTTCTCTCATACCAATGCATTATTATTAACGAAGAGATTAGGGTTTCTCAAGATTTGGGTTATCAATAGCTTCATCATGCTTATATAATCACAATTATATAATCACATTCATGCAAGCATACAATTAAGCACATAGCAGGGTTTACAATATTATCAATACATATCATTCGCTATTAAGAGTTTACTACTACGATATCGTAAGAGAAACCATAACCTACCTCCACCGAAGACTAGTGATCAAGCAAGAATTCCCAAAGCCTTGTGTTTTCCTCTTCGTTTCTCCCTCCTTTCGACCTCTCCTCTCTCTTTGTTCTTTTCTATCTATTTTCTTTATTCATTCATCTTCTTTCTTACCCTAATTAGCATGTAATTAAGAATAAAAGATGGCATATAATAACCACTAATAACTTAAGGTTACCTCCTTTAACCCCCAAGTAATTAGACTTATTAACCTTAACATTCTAACTTTATAATTAAAGTAGGAATAGTCCAAAACGTCCCTTAAAACGTGTAAAGAAATCCGACCCAGACTGGGATTACGCAACCTGTGACGGCCCGTTGTGCCTGCGACGGTCCATTTTGCAGGTCGTCGCAAGGTTCAGAGACTCAATTTCCACCAAAGAGTCTGTGACGGCCCGTCACACCTGTGACGGTCCGTCCTGCCATTCCATTACGAAGTTCAGAGAGTCGATTTTCAGTACCAAAATTTCAGAGAATTTCTAAGTGTTTTAAAACGATTACCCTGCGACGGTCCGTCGTGACCATGACGGTCCATCGTGGGGTCCGTCGTCTCAGCCAGTTTTCAAGAAATAAAATCTGCTGCTCAAAACGACTAAACAGGTCGTTACAATAGATACCAATTTACCCATCGTTCGTCCTCGAATGATCACAAGAAGAAAAACAAGGGGGAGAAGGAGTACCTGAATCTTTAAACAGATGTGGGTATCTTTCTTGCATATCTGCCTCCTTCTCCCAAGTGGCTTCTTCACCCGGTCGATTCTTCCATTGCACCTTGATGGATACAATCTCCCTTGACCTCAACTTGCGAACTTCTCTATCTAAAATAGCAACAGGCTCCTCCTCATAAGACAAATTCTCATCAAGAAGGACCGAATCCCAACGGATAATGTAGTTTCCATCCCCATGGTACCTTTTCAACATAGACACATGGAATACCGGATGTACTCCGGACAGCCCTGGAGGCAAGGCTAACTCGTAAGCCACCTCCCCTACTCGCTTAAGTACTTCAAATGGTCCAATGTACCTCGGGCTTAGCTTACCTCTTTTACCGAACATCATCACCCCTTTCATTGGCGAGACTTTCAACAAGACTTGTTCACCCTCCATGAACTCTAAGTCTCTAACCTTTCGATCTGCATATTCTTTTTGCCTACTTTGCGCCGCTAGAAGCTTTTCTTGAATAGATTTCACTTTCTCTATCGAATCCCTCAAAAGGTCAGTACCCCAAGGTCTAACCTCAAATGCATCAAACCACCCAATGGGAGACCTACATCTCCTACCATACAATGCCTCAAATGGAGCCATATCAATGCTTGAGTGATAGCTATTATTGTATGAAAACTCCGTTAAGGGTAGGAAGTTATCCCAATGACCACCAAATTCTATCACACATGCACGAAGCATATCCTCCAACACTTGAATCGTTCGCTCAGAGTGACCATCGGTCTGAGGATGGAACGCAGTACTAAAGTCCAACCTAGTACCCAATTCCGCATGCAATGTTTTCCAAAACTTGAAGTAAACTGCGTACCTCTATCTGATATGATGGATAGTGGAACCCCATGCAATCGAACGATTTCTGAGATATAGATCTGGCTAACTTCTCGGCATTGTAAGTCACCTTAACCGGAATAAAATGAGGCAGACTTAGTTAACCTATCAACAATCACCCAAATAGAGTCGTACTTACCCATTGTCTTTGGAAGACCAACCACGAAGTCCATTGCGATTTTCTCTCCCCATTTCCATTCCGGAATGGGCATTCTCTGAAGTGTTCCTCCGGGCCTTTGGTGTTCATACTTTACTTGTTGACAGTTGGTCATTTGGCAATAAAGTCAACAATATCACGCTTCATTCTACTCCACCAAAAGTGTTGCTTTAGGTCACGATACATCTTGGTTGCACCCGGATGTATCGAATACCTTGAACTATGAGCCTCTGTCAGAATAATGTTGATCAAATCATCGACGCGGGTTACACATACCCTTCCCTTAATCCTCAAAAAACCTTCCTCATCGATTGTTGCTTCAATAGCCTCTCCTTGCAACACTTTGTCTCGGATCCGGATCAATTTTTCATCATTAAACTGCTTCCCCTTAATCTTGTCAAGGAAGGAAGATCTTGCCTCCACACAAGCTAAAAATCCTCCCTTCTCATTTACTTCTAATCTCATAAGGTCGTTAGCCAGAATCTGAACTTCTCTAGCCAATGGGCGTCTAGAAGCTTGCAAGTGAGCTAGACTTCCCATGCTTCCCGCTTTTTACTTAAAGCATCCGCCACAACATTCGCTTTTCCCGGATGATACAAAATAGTGATGTCGTAGTCCTTCAGTAGTTCCATCCATCTCCTCTGTCTCAAGTTCAAATCTTTCTGAGTAAAGACATACTGTAGGCTTCGATGATTCGTATAGACCTCACACTTAACCCCATATAAATAGTGTCTCCATTGCTTTAATGCAAACACTACCGCGGCCAATTCCAAATTATGAGTTGAATAGTTACGTTCATGCACTTTTAATTGTCTTGAAGCATAAGCAATCACATTCTTCTCTGCATTAGCACTTGCACCCAAACCCGAATAGGATGCATCACAATAGACAATGAAATTCTTACCTTCCACTGGCAAGGTGAGAATTGGTGCAGTAGTCAACAGAGTCTTGAGCTTCTGAAAGCTTTCCTCACACTCATCCGACCATACAAATGGAACATTTTGCTTAGTCAAGTTCGTCAGTTGGGAAGCAATAGAAGAGAATCTTTTGACAAATCGGCGGTAGGTAGTAGCTAGCTAACCCAACAAAGCTCCTTATTTCTGACACATTAGTAGGTCTTACCCAATTCTTCACTGTATCAATCTTAGAAGGATCCACCATCACTCCATCCTTAGAAACCACGTGCCCCAAGAAGGACACTGCATCTAGCCAAAACTCACACTTAGAGAACTTGGCATAAAGCTTTTTTTCCCTCAACATTTCCAATACCATTCTCAAATGCTCCTCATGTTCCTTCTTACTTTAGAGTATATCAGTATATCATCAATAAATACGATCACAAAGAGATCCAAATATGGCTTAAAAATCCCGTTCATCAAACTCATGAACGCAGCAGGGCATTCGTAAGACCAAAAGACATCACTACAAATTTGTAATGCCCATACCTGGTTCTAAAAGCAGTCTTTGGCACATCCGTTGCCCGTATTTTCAATTGATGATAACCGGATCTCAAGTCAATCTTAGAGAAGACACAAGCACCTTGTAACTGATCTAACAAGTCATCAATGTGAGGAAGAGGATACTTGTTCTTTATGGTTACCTTGTTCAACTGCCGGTAGTCTATGCACATCCGAAAACTCCCATCCTTCTTCTTCACAAACAAAACCGGAGCACCCCAAGGAGATGCACTTGGTCTAATGAAGCCTTTGCTCAACAACTCTTGAAGTTGGGCCTTTAACTCTCTTTACTCCGCGGGAGCCATTCTTTAAGGGGGTATAGAAATGGGGCGAGTACCCGGTTCAAGATCAATACAGAAGTCAATATCCCTATCTGGTGGCATACCAGGAAGATCTGCAGGGAACACATCCAAAAACTCACGGACTACCGAAACCAACTCAATCGAAGGTACTTGGGTAGTGTCATCCTTGAGATGTGCCAAGAAAGCTAAACACCCCTTACTAACCATTTTTTTAGCACGAAGAAAGGAGATGATACGCACCGGATTGGAAGTGTAGTCACCCTCCCACACTAACGGATCTGTCCCAGGCTTGGCTAACGTCAGCGTTTTAGCATTAAAATCAAACATCGCAAATGCGGAGGGAGAAAGCAAGTCAAGTCATACCCAGAATTACATCAAAGTCAACCATTTCTAAGATAACCAAATCTACATAAGTGTTGCTCCCCACAAAGTTCACCAAACAAGACCTATATACCTTTTCAACTACCACAGACTCACCCACCGGAGTAGAAACACGAATAGGCATATCGAGTAATTCACAATGTAAATTTAGACCATTAGCAAATGAGGAAGATACATAAGAAAATGTGGATCCAGGATCAAACAATACAGAAGCCATGCAATCACAAACCAAAAGATTACCTGTGATAACAGCATCGGATGTCTCCGCCTCCGATCTCCCAGGGAAAGCATAACAATGGGCCCTTTCGTTTGTTTGTCCGTTGTCCCTACCATGTTGTGATGTAGTGGCTCCAGTTTGCCCATCACCCCGGCCGTTTTGGTGACCACCATTACCTCGGCCACCACGTCCTCCAGAATAACGGCCTCTACCATGACCACCTCTACCTCTAGCTATTGGGGGTCTATAACTCTGTTTTGGACAATTCCTCCTAATATGTCCAGTCTCTCCACATCCATAACACTCTCTAGAGTCAAGCGTAGGTCTCTCAGAGAAGTGTTGACTGGTCTGAGGTGGACCCCCAACTACAGTCTGTAGTGAAGACTGAATTGGTCGAACTGAGTAACCTCCGGAACCCTGTCCTCTAGAATAAGAACCATTAAACTCACCTCCCTTTCGAAACCCGTTTGATGTCGATGCCATGGTGAATTCATCTGGCTTCACTCCTTCCACCCCTACCACGAAATCTACCACTTCTTGGAAGGATTTTGCCGTAGCCGCTACCTGTAAGGCTGAAATCCGCAACTCTGACCTCAACCCCTTCACGAAACGACGAAACCGCTCTTGTGGACTGAAACAAAATTGGGTGGCATATCTGGATAGTGCACGAAACTTCTCCATAAACAAGCTAGAGAATGATGCCCAAGTCATAGGTGTTGCCTCTGTCGGTTGACACTCAACATGTGATCGCCACCACATTTTGGCGTTCCCTTGAAACTGATAAGTCACAAACTCAACACCAAACCGTTCTACTATACCCATTTTGTGTAGTAGCTCATGACAGTCAACCAGAAAATCGTAGGCATCCTCAGATTCATCACCCTTGAAGACTGGAGGTTTCAATTTTAAGAACTTACTGAAAAGTTCATGCTGATCATTTGTCATTATGGGCCCCGTAGTCAGACGAGGAAACGTGCCTATCTCCAATGAGGCGTCCATGTGGGGAGCCCCAACAGCGGCATGTCGTACCTCTGAAACCGGAGGTGTTGGTGCAGAAAACACTGGAGGTGCCTGACCCTGATCAGATAACCCGCTAAGATAAGCAAGGACCTGATTGATCATCTCTGGGGTAGGTTGGGGTGGCAATTCCTCATTTTGCACTTGTTCATTCTCCCCTTCCTCACCCTCTCTTACTACTCCTCAGTCGGTGGAGGAGTCACCGCCCTAGCATCAGATGGACTAGGTGCTCGTCCTCTTCCTCTAGAGGACGTCCTCCCACGACCTCTACCACGGCTTCTTGCCGCTGCTCTTCCTCGAGCCACCGCCCCAGTGGCTGGCTCAGACGTTTTTTGTTTTGCCTGTGTTGGTGTTGGCGCAGCCGTTGCTCTAGTTCTAACCATCTGCGAAATAGAGTGAAGATGGTCAGATACCAATTTGTATCACCTAGATACCAATTGGATTCAAGTAGTAGCACGAAATAAAGAAAGAAAGAATGGAATTTTCCTAAAGTCTTATAGCCTCTCAAAGAAAAGTAAAGGCGTCCCCCTACCGTTCCTTAAGACTCAACTAGACTCGTTCTTGTGTGATGAGACCAACGAACCTTATGCTCTGATACCAAGTTTGTCACGACCCAAAACCGAGCCGCAACTGTCACCCACATTTACCCTCCTATGTGAGCGAACCAACCAATCTAACCCTTAACATTGCAATATAATATCGACAGAAAGTAATGCGGAAGACTTAAACTCATTAATAAAAACCAATTCAATAACTATTATTTCCCAAAATCTGGAAGTCATCATCACAAGAACATCTATCCTCAAATTTCTAAACTAAAAATGTCTAAGAAGCTAAAACAAATAGAAGCTAGTCCATGCCGAAAGCTTAAGGCATCAAGACTTGAAGAAGAAGATCCAGTCCAAGTTAGAAGCATTAGCTCACCCTGAATTTCCGATGTAGTGAAGACTGGCTAGAATTACTGTTGAGTCGAAGACGACGGCACGTTTGCTGCACTCCACAAATACAAAGAAGAAAACATAAAAGTAGGGGTCAGTACAAAACACGGGTACTGAGTAGATATCATCGGCCAACTCAAAATAGAAAACAGTATATACCAAGTAATATCATAAAATCAACTATGATACTCAACATGTAGCAACAACAAGTACTTTAATCGTTAATAAGTATTGCCAAGTTCATACATGAGGACTCAAGCCTCAATACCATACTCATTTGGGAATTATGTTCATTAGATTGAGTATATTAACATCTTTCAAGATTCATTATCTTTATTTCTCTTGTGTCGGTACGTGACACTCCGCTCCCTCATATTCTTTAATCCTCTTGTGTCGGTACGTGACACTCCGATCCCCTACTACTATGTGTCGGAACGTGACACTCCGATCCCCTAAATCTACGTGTCGGTTCGTGACACCCGATCCCCTAAATCTACGTGTCGGTTCGTGACACCCGATCCCCTAAATCTACATGTCGGTTCGTGACACCCGATCCCCTAAATCTACGTGTCGGTTCGTGACACCCGATCCCCTAAATCTACGTGTCGGTTCGTGACACCCGATCCCTTAATTCTATGTGTCGGAACGTGACACTCCGATCCCCTAATCTCCTTCTATCAATTCATCAAGCCTTCTTTCTTACCAAGGCATCATCAATCTCATTATGTAGTTCATCAAGCCTTCTCTTATACCAAGGCATTATCATTCTCATTATGTAGTTCATCAAGCCTTCTCTCATACCAAGGCATTATCATTAACGAAGAGATTAGGGTTTTGCAAGATTTGGGATTCAATAGCTTCATCATGCTTATATAATCACAATTATATAATCACATTCATGCAAGCATACAATTAAGCACATAGCAGGGTTTACAATATTATCAATACATATCATTCGCTATTAAGAGTTTACTACGAATATCGTAAGAGAAACCATAACCTACCTCCACCGAAGACTAGTGATCAAGCAAGAATTTCCCAAAGCCTTGTGTTTTCCTCTTTGTTTCTCCTCTCTCGTTCGATCCTTTCTCTCTCTTTGTTCTTTCTATTTTCTTTATTCAAACCCTCTTTCTTTTACCCTAATTAGCATGTAATTAAAAATAAAAGATGGCAATAATAACCCACTAATTAACTTAAGGTTACCTCCTTTAACCCCCAAGTAATTAGACTTATTAACCTTAACCTTCTAACTTTATAATTAAAGTAGGAATAGTCCAAAACGTCCCTTAAAACGTGTAAAGAAATCCGACCCAGACTGGGATTACGCAACCTGTGACGGCCCGTCGTGCCTGAGACGGTCCGTCCTGCAGGTCGTCGCAAGGTTCAGAGACTCAATTTCCACCAAAGAGTCTATACGGCCCGTCACACCTGTGACGGTCCGTCCTGCCATTCCATTACGAAGTTCAAGAGTCGATTTTCAGTACCCAATTTCAGAATTTCTAAGTGTTTTGAAACGAGAAATAAAATCTGCTAAACAAAACGACTAAACAGGTCGTTACAAAGAGTGATTTTCTTCAATCGAGCACGCCGTAGGAAGAAAACATGAAGATTAGAGAGATGACATCAAGGTTTCACTATTTAGAGAATGTCTTGCCTTAGAGAATCGACCATATTGGGGATTTAGAAATGACTGAGGGGTTGGGTGTTTTGTGTTTTATATTACCACGTAAAATAGATTTTTCCAAGAATGAGATGTGCAATGTCACACGCTTCATATTCAAACAAATGCCTCAAACAATAAGTGACAAGTCAGCCAGGTGTGTTTGATATGTACAGTTTTTGAGTGGTTTAAGTGTTCAATAGAATGAGTCCTTGTTAAGGTGTCTATACG
>JAKWIY010001595.1:0-17985 GCA_027704805.1 Solanum corneliomulleri | reverse complement strand
TGGAACATTCTGCTTAGTCAAGTTCGTCAATTGGGAAGCGATAGAAGAGAATCCCTTGACGAATCGGCGGTAGTAGCTAGCTAACCCCCACAAAACTCCTTATCTCTGACACATTAGTGGGTCTACCCACCCAATTCTTTACTGTCTCAATCTTAGATGGATCCACCATTACTCCATCCTTAGAAACCACGTGCCCCAAGAAGGACACCGCATCTAGCCAAAACTCACACTTAGAGAACTTGGCATAAAGCTTTTTTTCCCTCAACGTTTCCAATACCATTCTCAAATGCTCTTCATGTTCCTTCTTGCTCTTTGAGTATACCAATATGTCATCAATAAATACAATCACGAAGAGATCCAAATATGGCTTAAAAATCCCATTCATCAAACTCATGAAAGCGGCGGGGGCATTCGTAAGACCAAAGGACATCACCACAAATTCGTAATGTCCATATCTCGTTCGAAAAGCAGTCTTTGGCACATCCGTTGCTCGTATTTTCAATTGGTGATAACCAGATCTCAAGTCAATCTTTGAGAAGACGCAAGCACCTTGTAACTGATCGAACAAGTCATCAATGCGAGGAAGAGGATACTTGTTCTTAATAGTTACCTTGTTCAGTTGTCGGTAGTCTATGCACATCCTAAAACTCCCATCCTTCTTCTTTACAAACAAAACCGGAGCACCCCAAGGAGATGCACTTGGTCTAATGAAGCCCTTGCTCAACAACTCTTGAAGTTGAGCTTTAACTCTCTTAATTCGGCGGGAGCCATTCTATACGGGGGTATAGAAATGGGGCGTGTGTCTGGTTCAAGGTCGATACAGAAGTCAATATCCCTATCTGGTGGCATACCAGGAAGATCTGCAGGGAATACATCCAAAAATTCTCGAACTATCGAAACTGATTCAATTGAGGGTACTTGGATAGTGTCATCCTTAAGATGTGCCAAGAAGGCTAGACAACCCTTACTAACCATCTTCTGGGCACGAATAAAGGAGATTATACGCACCGGTTTGGAAGTGTAGTCACCCTCCCACACTAACGGATCTGCCCCAGGCTTGGCTAACGTCACCGTTTTAGCATTACAATCCAAAATCGCAAAGTTTGGAGAAAGCCAAGTCATACCCAGAATTATATCAAAGTCACCCATTTCTAAAATAACCAAGTCTACATAAGTGTTGCTCCCCACAAAATTCACCAAACAAGACCTATACACTTTTTCGACTATCACAGACTCACCCACCGGAGTAGAAACACGAATAGGCGTGTCAAGTAGTTCACAATGTAAATTTAGACCGTTAGCAAATGATGAAGATACATAAGAAAACGTGGAGCCAGGGTCAAATAACACAGATGCCATGCAATCACAAACCAAAAGATTACCTGTGATAACAGCATCAGACGCCTCCGCTTCAGATCTCCCAGGAAAGCGTAGCAATGAGCCCCATTATTTGTTTGTCCGTTGCCCCTACCATGTTGTGTAGTAGTGGCTCCATTTTGACCCTCTCCTCTGCCGTTTTGGTGACCACCATTACCTCGGCCACCACGCCCTCCAGAATAACGACCTCTACCATTACCACCTCTTCCTCTAGCCATTGGGGCTCTGTAACTCTGTTTGGACAATTCCTCCTAATATGTCCAATCTCCCCACATCCATAGCACTCTCTAGAATCGGGCATAGGTCTCTCGGAGTAGTGTTGACCGTTCTGAGGTGGACCCCCAGCTACAGTCTGTAGTGAAGACTGTATTGGTCGGTTTGAGTGACCTCCGGAGTTTTGTCCTCTAGAATAAGAACCATTATACTCTCCTCCCCTCTTCGGAACCTCTTTGATGTCGATGTCGTGGTGAAGTCATCCGGTTTCACTCCTTCCACCTCAATCACGAAGTCTACCACCTCTTGGAAGGATGTTGCTGTTGCCGCTATCTGTAAGGCTGAAATCCGCAATTCTGACCTCAACCCCTTCACAAAACGGCGGATCCGTTCTTGTGGACTAAAACAAAGTTGCGTGGCATATCTGGATAGTGCGCGAAATTTAGCCTCGTATGCATTCACCGTCATTCTACCTTGCTCCAAACTCAAGAACTCATCCCTCTTTCTATCTCTCAGAGTCCTTGGGATATACTTCTCCATAAACAGGTAAGAATGATTCCCAAGTCATAGGTGGTGCCTCTGTTGGTTGACACTCAACATGTGAACGCCACCACATTTTGGCGTTACCTTGGAACTGATAGCTCACGAACTCGACGCCAAACCTCTCTACTATCCCCATTTTGTGTAGTAGCTCATGACAATCAACCAGAAAATCATAAGCATCTTCAGATTCTGCACCCTTGAAGACTGGAGGTTTCAGTTTCAAGAACTTACTAAAAAGTTCGTGTTGATCGTTTGTCATAATAGGCCCAGTAGTCAGACGTGGAAATGTGCCTATTCCCAATGTTGCATCCATGCGGGGAGCCATAGTAGCCGCATGTCGTATCTCTGAAACCGGAGGTGTTGGTGCAGAAACCATTGGAGGTGCTTGACCCTGATCAGACAACCCGCTAAGATAAGCAAGTACTTGGTTGATCATCTCTGGGGTAGGTTGGGGTGGCATTTCCTCATTCTGTTCTTGTTCAGTTTCCCCTTCCTCACCCTCTCTAGCTACCTCCTCAGTCGGTGGAGGAGTCACCGCCCTAGCATCAGATGGGCTAGGGGCTCGTCCTCTCCCTCTAGAGGACGTCCTCCCACGACCTCTGCCACGGCCTCTTGCCGTTGTTCTTCTCGAGCCACAGTCCCAGTGGCTGGCTCAGTAGTTTCATGTCTTTCCGCTGTCGCTGCTGGTGCGGTCGTTGCTCTAGTTCTAACCATCTGCGAGATAGAATGAAGATGGTCAGATACCAATTTGTATCACCTAGATACCAATTGGACTCAAGTAATAGCACGAAAGAAAGAATGAAAGAATGGAATTTTCCTAAAGTCTTATAGCCTCTCAAAGAAAAGTAAAGGCGTCCCCCTACCGTTCCTTAAGACTCTACTAGACCTGTTCTTGTGTGATGAGACCAATGAACCTAATGCTCTGATACCAAGTCTGTCACGACCCAAATCGGGGACGCGACTGGCACCCACATTTACCCTCCGATGTGAGCGAACCAACCATCTTAACTTAAACTTTAACATTTCAAGACATATCAACATAAAATAATGCGGAAGACTTAAACTCATTAGTAAAAATAACTCAAAACTATTATTAATATTCCCAAAATCTGGAAGTCATCATCACAAGAACATCTATCTCAACTACTAATCTAAGAATGTCTAAAAGCTAAAAACAAATAAAAAACTAGTCCATGCCGGAAGTTCAAGGCATCAAGACTTGAAGAAGGAGACCCAGTCCAAGCTAGATGCATTAGCTCACCCTGAATTTCCGATGGAGTGAAGACTGGCTTGATCTACTGCTGAGTTGAAGTTGACGGAACGTTTGCTGCATAACACAAATAACCAAAGGGAAACATAAAAGTAGGGGGTCAGTACAACCACACGTACTGAGTAGATATCATCGGTTAACTCAAAATAGGGAACAACATATATCAAGTAATATTATAAATCAACTATACACTCAATATGTAGCAACAACAAGTATCATAATTGTCATAATACCATCAAGTTCATTCATGAGGGCTCAAGCCTCATTACCATACTCATTTGGGAATTAAGTTCATTATGTCGAATATATTATCATCTTTCGAGATTCATTATCTTTCTTCCTCTTGTGTCGGTACGTGACACTCCGATCCCCTACTACTATGTGTCGGAACGTGACACTCCGATCCCCTATATGTGTCGGAACGTGACACTCCGATCCCTATATGTGTCGGAACGTGACACTCCGATCCCCTACATGTGTCGGTACGTGACACTCCGATCCCCTACTACTATGTGTCGGAACGTGACACTCCGATCCCCTACATCTACGTGTCGGTTCGTGACACCCGTCCCACTAATACTATGTGTCGGAACGTGACACTCCGATCCACTAATTCTATGTGTCGGAACGTGACACTCCGATCCACTAATCTCATTATATCCGTTCATCAAGCCTTCTCTAACCAAGGCATCATCAATCCCAATCACTTTAATTCCTCAAGCCTTCTTTTATACCAAGGCATTATCATTAATATCATAGATTAAAGTTTCTTTCAAGATTTGGGATTCAATGGTTTTCATCATGCTTGTATTATCACATCACATAATCATATTCATACAAGCATACAATAAGCATATAGACAGGTTTACAATATCATCAACACATATTATTCACTATCAAGAGTTCACTACGAATATCGTAATAGAAAACCATAACCTACCTCCACCGAAGAATTGGAATCAACAAGAAATCTCCCAAGCTTGCTATTCTTCTCTCTTCTCTCTCTCTGTCTCGATCGTTTTTCTCCCTCTTCTTTCTTTCTGTTCTTTCTCTTTTGTTTTATTCAAACCCTCCTTCTTTTACCCTAATTAATGTATAATTAAGAATAAAAGAGGACAATAAACTCCTCTAATTAACTTAAGGTTACCTATTTAAAACCCCTAAGTAATTAGACTTATTAATGTTACCCCTCAATCTGTTTAATTAAGGAAAGAATATCAAAAAACGACCCTTAAAACGTGGGGAAAATCCTAAACTGCCTGGATTGTGCAGCCTGTGACGGGCCGCCGTGGGTGCGACGGTCCGTCACCCAGGCCGTCGTGTCCTGCCCAGTTTCCCATCGTCGCCACGGACGCTGTGACGGTCCGTCACGCCTGTGACGGTCCGTCCTGCACGTCCGTCATGCGGTCAGAAACTCGTTTCTCGAACCAAATTCTCAAACGTTGAAGTGTTTTGCAACGGAAACTCACGACGGTTCGTCGTGGATGTGACGGAACGTCCTGCAGGTCCGTCACAATTTACGAGAGTCGATTTTCAGTACCCGATTTTCAAACTCTAAGTGTCATGGAACGGAACCCCACGACGGTCCGTCGAGCCTGTGGACGTCCGTCGTTGGGTCCGGGTTTCAGCCAGTTTTTTCCAGAATTTGTTCTGCTGCTCAAAACGACTAAAGGTCGTTACAGACCCTTGGATCTTAACAAGTAGTACTTGACCCTTTGGGGTCTCATACAAGTTTTTTAACTATTTTTCATTATATAACACATCAAAACTAGTGCATAAATAAAAAAAATCACGACATTTAATATAAAAAGGAATCCTTTATTGAATAAAGAAAATTTCATTGCCACAAGCCAACTTAAAAACACGACATAATATCTTTGGGACACGACCCTTTTTACATTAACATAAATACATCATAAGTCTTAATAACTAAACTAAGAAACATGGACTATGCCCTCGAATATATGAGGACTACCAAGTCTTGAGAGAGTAGATTCCCAAGCTTCCCCTTCTAGACTTGTCCTTGCTTACAATCCTATAATTATAGAGTATAAAAAACAATGTACTAAGTATGGCATATGAAAAAACATTCAAAGAGGGACATTTTAGTAAAATAATATTTCATGCATATTAAGTAAAACCTTCATAAATATAGGAGTAAACAAAATAAGAATTACCATTAACCACTTATAGAAGGATTCCAATAAATTTAGCACAAAGAACCATTTTACAGTGAAGTATCAAAATGTTACAATGAACCCTTTCAACATTACAATGAATTAATTTTACTCCCAAATCAGCAAATTATCATATATCCCAAAGTAGTGAACTACCAAAGTCAATCCTAGAGGAAGTGAACTCATTTCTGTAGGAGTTTCCCTAGCTAAGGTTACCCTCAAACTCACCAAGGTAAGACATGAAGGAGACACCCATACACTTCTATCAATACACACCTCAAGATTACCGCTTCTAGGCTTACTCGGCATAGGAGAACAAGTCCCCACTCAATGACAGCGTATTAGAAGAACACTAAATAAGACACAACATGACTTCCCTGTCGGGATGCCTACATAGTGAAATGAGTAGATGGAATCCCATTCTACCACCTACCCTATGTAGTACACTGTTTTAGAAGACTTCGAACATTAAATTCATGTAAGACACATCAAGACATCCCTTTCAGAATACCCACATACTACAGTGAATAGATAGTTTCCCATTCAACCGCCTATCCTACACATGTATAGCTAGTTGAAGACAACTACTATGAGTGTCAAGTACAACGAAGGAGGAACAATAAACATCAAGAGGAAAGCACTCAATGAAATGTTTGGAGACCTACTACAACACACGGTAAAAGAACAAATGTAAATACTCAGTCCACTTCACAAATGACATGTATAACTAATATTTTGTATAATAATGATTTTCCTATCTTGTGTATGCAAGAACAAGAACCTATAGGGAAGGATAACATTTCCACCAAAAAGTAGTCAACATAAGAAGCTCAGAAGCAGTATGTAACAAAACAATCCACAAAAGCAAAAAGTTTGGAGGAAGAAAGAAAAGTTAACAGGGAAGACACAAGTATAATAGCTATACAACTCAACTCCAATATACCCAGCGAAACTTTTATTGATTATGATGGTGAATTTGAAGGACAGATAGATGAGGGATGCAAGTAAACCACACTCACATGCTTGAAGTGGTATCCAAAGGGGGGAATTTGTCTTATCTTCTACACGAGGGGACACACACTGTCCTTTGTTCATAACTTAGAGCCAATGCTAGAACTACAAAAAAAGCAACACAGTTCATAGTAACAACATGCTCAAAATAAAAAACAATAAGAGGAAAAAAATGAACACTGAGCAAAACAATATGAAACAGCAATGGGAAAGAAGAAGTAATGGTAACCAAAACAAAGCTTCTATGGAAAAGGATATGGGAAACAAAGCAAGTACTAGAAAGCAAGAGAACAATCCCAATACAAAAATTAAATCTAGCAAACAAAAGAGAGATGCAGATAAAAGTAGGCAAAATAGACAACAAGAGAGTGAAAATAGAGAGCCACAACAAAATGTGTAAGAAACACCAGGGCCTAGATATTCCTCCATTACAGGCTCTATATATGACATCTCCACCTCATGATACTCCTGATTAATGAAAAAACGATTGTCAATTCAATAGAGTCCCACTTATTGATGAATATGAGGTGAATATTTCAGAGGATGATATTGATATGGATAAAAAATCGATACCAGATCCTGATGAAGAAGATGAGACTAGTGAAGCATTAATTAGAGCCTTCATTCCTCAAAATGATAAAAATTTGGATAATGAGATTCAACGAGTAACTTTGAACCAGGGGTAATCTGAAACAGGATTCAAACATAAAAATTTTAACTTCAAAAACGAAGATGCAAGCACTTTCACAACAGGCAGACCAAATACTAGATTTTTCTCTTTATGACCATCCCAATGTTTAGTACAATCTTATGGAATTTAAGGGGGATCAATACTCAAGGAGTTGGAATATCATCAAACATTACCTCTTTGATGTGATTCAAGCTTTCTTTTGTAGACAAATGATCTAAAAATATTTCTCTCGCTCTAGTATTATCTGTTACCTAAATTGAATAATCCCAAACAGAATGTCTGAATTAGGCCTATAAGTCTAAGCAATTTCACTAGCAAGATTATCTCTAAGATCGTAAACAAAAGACTGAGTCCTATACTACCTAATTTTATTTTCCTTAACCAATATCATTTTTGCAAAGGTAGAACTATTTAAGAAAATATTATGCTAGTACAAGAGATGATCCATGAGATCAAGAAACATAATATTGGAAGTAATGTTATCATAAAACTAGATATGGCAAAGGCCTATGATAGAGTATCATGGTCCTACATTTGCCTTGTTTGAGGAAGATGGTCTTTGATAAAGTGTTTAATATACATTTTGGTGAATCATGGATAACAATTGCTACAATATTATCGTTAATGGTAAGAGGTATGGCTTCTTCCATTCATCAAGAGGACTCAAAAAAGGTGACGCCCTCTCCCCTGCCTTATTTATTTTAGGTGCAGAGTTCCTTTGAAGATCATTGAATTGATTAAATAACCACCTGGAGTACCATGATTTACTCATGGAAATTATAGGTCCCCAAGTGAATCACCTTAGTTTTATAGATTATATTGTTCTGTTTATCTAAGGGATATGCAAAACCTTAAAGATAATTATGAATACTCTAAAAGCTTATGAAGAGACCTCAGGCATGTTGATTAATATTGATAAAAGTTAATTTATGATCAACTCAAATGCTTTCAAAAGTACAAGGGATAGAATCAAAAGAATTATTGGCTTCAGACCTTTTTTATTGTTAGACCTAGTATTATCTACTTTTTTGACCTTGTTAATAAAGTTCTTTATAGGATTACACGTTGGCATACAAAACTTCTATGTTGTGGTTGTAGGGCTGTTTTGATCAAACATTTGTTACAAGATCTCCCAATTCGCTTATTTTTTGCACTGACTCCTCCATTCAATGTACTTTAACAAATCAAAATGATAATGGCTAATTTTTCTACGGATGGAGGAATGAGAAAAAAAAATATCACTGTGCATCCTTGGAAAATTTAAGATTTCCTTAGGATGGAGGGGGTATTGGAATGAGAAAGCTTATAGATGTATGCATGGCCTTCCAGTATAAGCATTGGTTGATTTTAAGGTCTAAACGCAGCCTTTAGGGAGAATCTTCGAAATCTAAATGCCGTCAAGGATCTAATACATTATGTAAAAAATGTGACACTGGAGAATCCTTGATCTAGAAAAACTTATGGCAAAACTGAAGAAAAGTTGAACAACATATTCAATGCAGACTCAACTCAGGAACGTACTCTTTTTTGTGGGATAAATTTCTTGGAGTTGGATCTATTACTCAATATTATGATAACAATAATAAATTCCACAATAGCACAATATCGGATTTTTGGATTAAAGGATAATGGGATTGGAACAGGATTATCCAGCAGGATCCTTCTTGTCAACTAGCAAATATTCTTGTCACAGAGATACACTTCCAAAAAAATCTCCCTGATCAAGCCATTTGGAAGATTAACAGTGATGGAAACTTTACTTGTGATTCAACTTGGAATGAAACCAGTGAAAAGAGAGACAAAAATCATTTCAATTCTATTATTTGGCAGTATAATATTCCTTTTAGATCTTCATTTCTTTTATAGAGGGTTGCAGTCTTATGTGAATAGTTCTTACACTTTCGTGATCATCACATTATTAAACTATTAGTAGTCAGTCACATAGTCATAGAAAAACCTCCAAAATTATGGATTAAAATTAACGAACATGACAGTGCTCTGACCAACCCTAGTAGAATTGGAGAAGGTGGCATCATAAGTAATAACACTGGAAATTTTATATTGGCTTTTGCAACCCCTGTTTGAGAAGGAACAAACAACCAAGCTGAACTAGAAGCACCAATATTTCGGATGACCTGCGCCTTTGAAATGGGTTATAGAAAAATCTTGCTAGAAGTGTATTCTTAATTATATGTGAATTAGATCACACAAAAATCCAATCCTCATTGGAGAATCCAAACACAGGTTGAGGAACATGGGTTTCTGATCAAACAGGCACCAAAATTTGTATGCAAAAATATATTCAGAGAAGCCAAATTTGTAGATAATTTTTTATCAAAACTAAGCCACAAGATAACTAGTCCAATACTCTACTTCAACAATAACCAACTACCAAAGGAAAAAAATATCTATTATCAACAAGACATGCAGGAACAACCAAATTTCAGAAGGAAAAAGATCAAGAAAATTAAGAGCCTCCGTAAGTTGGACCCCCCCCCCCCCCGCCTTTTCAAGTTAGTTATAATTAAAATTATAGATTCTTTGAATAGGATAGTTTTTTATTGATTTATTTATTATGAAAAGGGAGAGTTTCCCTTGTTTATTTTTCGTAGATTCTAAGTATTGAGAGAGAAGGCCTCTCTCTTAGATATTTACTTTCTTGGTTACCTTATTTGTAAGGGGATCAGTTGACCTTCTTTTTGTAAGGTTAACTCTTACCCACAATAGGATTTGAGGTTAAGTTTATGTCCCCCTTCTTGTACTTTTGCTTTTATGAATAATAAGTCGTGGGGTGTTACTGAGCCCCTACCCCTCCTAGGGTTTTCAACTTAAAAAAAAGCCCAAAAAAACAAAACCCAAAAGCCTCAAATTCTAAACAATGAACCATAATATGTTAAAATAAACCTACGCCATAAATCTTATCCTAACCATAACTCTAATCCTCAACCCTAAACATTAAGTCTAGAATAAAAACCGTAAGTCCAAAATATAGAAACCTAATCATTAAACACTAGACCATAGATTTTAAACCTCAAATCCTAAATCACAATCCCTAATACCTAAAAAAACTAAACCCTAACCCTAACCTTAACCCAAATCCTAACCCTAACCTTAAAACTAACCCTAACCCTAAATAGTTAACCCAAAACCCCAAGACCAAAATAAATAAACCTAAACATTAAATTCTAAACCATAGATTTTAAATAAAAAATCCTAAACCCCAAAACATAAAACCTAAAAAAAACACAAAATCCTAACCCTAACCCTGTCCCTAACACGAACCCTTACCCTAATCCTATTTTTAACCCTAACCCTAAACCCTAAACCTAAAATACAAAAACCCTAACATTAAACACTAAAACATAGATATTACCACTTAAATCCTTTACCCCAAACCCTAAAACGTAAAAAACTACCTAAAATGCAACCCTAACCCTAAACCATTAACCAGAAACCCCAAGATAACATTAAACACAAAACAATAGATTTGAAACAAAAAATCCAAAACCCCAAAACATAAAACATAAAAAAACCCTAAATTCTAACCCTAACCCTATCCATAACAAAAACCCTAACCCTAACCATATCCGTGACCCTAACCCGAAACCCTAAACCCGAAGCCCAAACTACAAAAACCATAACATTTACCACTAAACCATAGATATTACAACTCAATCCTAACCCCAAACCCTAAGACCTAAAAAACAACCTCAACACTAACCCAAATCCTAATACTAACCTTAACCTTAGCCCTACCAAAAACCCTAAGACGAAAATACCAAACCTCAAAAATTGAACACTAAGATATTAACATTAAACATTAAATCCCAAACCATAAACTGGAAATCGTAAGCCCAAAATACCAAAACCCCAAAATTAAATACTAAACCATAGATTTTAAACTTCAAATGCAAACCCTTGAACCATAAAACCAAAAAAATAAACCTAACCCTAATCTTAACCTTAACCCCAACCCTAAATTGTAAACCCTATTTTAAAAAGACAAAAACCCAAAAATAAGCAATATATTTTAAACCTCAAGTTCTACACCAAAAAATCCTAAACTCCAAAACCTAAAATCTAAAAAAATGCTAAAGCCTAACCCTAACCCTAACTCTAACCATCTCTGTAAACCTAACCGTAAATCTTAAACCCATATTCAAAAAAAAAGATATTAATATTAAAAATTAAATCATAGATACTTCAACTCAATACTAACCCCAAACTCTAAAACCTAATAAAAAAATCTAAACCCTAACCCTAACGCTAACATTAAACCTAACCCTAACCCTATGAAAAAACCTACACCCTAAGCCTAAAATACAAAAACCCAATTAGTAAACACTAAGCCATTGATATTAAACCTAAAATAATAAACCCTAAACCCAAAAACCTAAAAAAAAAACAATCTGACCCTAACCCTTATCCTAACCTTAACCTTAAACCTGACCCCATTCAAAAAAATAACGATTACTTCCCCGATTCCTGAATTTTTATCTCTCTAACTTATTTCTTTAATGCAAGTTCTCCCTAATATCTATCTATGAGTAACGCTGCAACGGTTAGTTCAGCAAGGCCGATATGGCATGCGAGCCGCCGAAGGTACTTTTCAGACCGCCGGACAAGTCCTAACAGGGGCGCTTGGAGAAGACAAACGCATCCATACATGAATCACCCTCCAATTCATTGTAAAACTCGTTGTATTTGCAATCAAAAGGAGCAATGATCAGTGCAAAAGATCAGAGTAAAGATTAAAAGAATCATGAAAATATTTCCCAAACTACATTAGGTTGAATCAAGAGCACAAAGTTAAAGGGAATGACTAACCTCATTAAGAACTACGACATACTCTAAAATTATAGAATTGTATCTCATTTATCGGGAGAATAGAAATGCATTTTTGGGAAAAGTGGCAAACTAGCTGCGTGATAGTCAATCACAAAACTGAACCTCTTCGCAGATATTTCGAGATGAACTACCTTCTACGAATTACTCCTAAGGAGAACAGGACCATATTAGAACTATATAAAGTTTAATGGAAGGCCATATAAGTGAGACCAAAAATTCTACTTACTGTTACGTTTGTCAAAGGCAACCTAATAACAAGGAGGATAGTGGCGTTATTTTTACTGGGCATGATGTCTACCTTATTAATATACCTAACCAATTAGTTCAAGTACAAAATCTATTTGAAAATGTTGAATAAATTGAAATGGAGACAATTCACAAAAGTGGAACAGGGAGAGATGCAATAATAGAAGCAAGTTTGGCTAATAAGAATCACCAAGACAATGCTAGACAGTTTGCGAAGGAAGTAATACATGTTGAAAGCTCGTCACAATTCTAATTCGTAGTCAATCCTATGGATAAACTTAAGAACAGTGTCGGAATATAAAAAATAGGTATGAAGGAAAATGACATTGAGGAAGATGGAAAGGATAAGAGTCAGCGCCATCAACACAAGTCGAAAGGTCAATCTGGAGAGGAACAACTATCAGGTAAGTATACTACCTCCCCTTCCACTTCTAATTAGAATAGTATTAACAATAGTGTTAGTATTTGCTATGTGCATAATAATGTCGTGTTAAATTTATCTATGGTGTCTAGTGATCAGATGCACGGTGATAGAATCAACAATTTTGATATCCAAAGTGACCAAAATCAAAAACATATGGCTGGAAATTTTAGGCGAATTCAGCAGTCTGTGTTGGGAAAGAGTGGTGAACAAAATAACTACCATAGAGAATTCCTGAAAATCCCTAGCAATTTTTATAGAAGAACCCCAGTAGTCAACAATCACAACAAAAATACACCCACTCCCAAACAAAATGAACCCACCATCTACAAAGTCCTTCTAACAAACATCATAAATATATCCCTGCCCCCCCCCCACCCAACCTGTACACAATGGTCCAAACTTTGGATGCTAGACTGAGTCATAACCATGAAGCTCAAAGTCCAACAATTATGTTAAAAACCATCCCCAAAAAAACCACTAAACAAGGCAAACCAACGGTGATAGTTGATATGCATGACTATATGCACACTCATACTGTGGACTATAAATATACTTTTGTTGGGAACTTTAGTACAACAATGCCTAATGTTGAGCTTATCTGACAAAGATTCATTAAGCAGACTCAGCTAAGTGTGGGGATCGACATTGCTCACTATAATGATAAAAATGTGTTGATTGACCTCTAAAATGAATTGGATTACAACACTCTTTGTACATAGTAGAAAATGACCATTCAGGTTAAACTTATGAGGATATAAGCTTTGTCACCTTTGTTTACTTCGGAAGAGGAGATACCTATTGTCCTTGTTTGGATCTTATTACAAGTCTTACCTTGGCTTTTTTTGATAAAGCCTTTCCTCAGTCTCTTATTAGACTTTGTAGGCAAGGTCTTATACTTAGATTTATCCTCTATATAAAGATATAGGGCAGGGATGGCTAAGGTTATGATGCAAATTCATTTGACCAAACCTAGGCATCGACATGTGTGGATTGGGTTACATAATGATGATGATACCATATGTGTATCGCAATGAATCGAATAGGAAAACATACCTTCTTACTTTGAGTTTTTGAGACACCAACGCTACTATATAGAAGAATGCAAATACAGGATGAGGGATGAGGAATACAGATAGGGGAAGGAAAATGAAAATGAGAAGAAAAACGGAATCAAAGAATACCAAAACCACAAAGAACAAGAAAATTAACATGGCAAAACAAAAGAACTTAGAGAACAACAGCAACACTATAAGGTAATTAATAAATCTAAACAACCAATTCAGAAAAGGAGGACGAGTGGCATACTCAAGGAAAAAAACCAAAGACATCCAGAAGAAGTTGCTCAAAAGACAATCTAGAGACCTATAACAACATTCAATCAAGAAGCAAGAGAAAATGAACAATTGCATGTTCAACAAGCAGGTATGAGTATTAGTTTTTAAAATAAAATGCTTACTAATCTAGTTATGCTGGCAGCAAACATTACAGTAAGAGAAGAAGTAATTCACAAGTAAAATATAGCACAAAAAAATCACAAAAGGTTTGATCAAGAAAGCAGTAAAAATCAGCAAGGGAAGGCAAAGAAAAATTAGGACAAGAAAATGAAGTCATGTATCACAGTTGTAAAACATAACTCCAATAAAATGCTTTTGAATGACATTATGATTGTGTATCTAAAAGAGGGAAGGAAGGGGGATGTTTGGTTAACCTTACTAACCTGCAAGAAGGGGTGCCAAAAGGGGGGAATTTGCCTCATATTTTGCATGAGGGGGTTTACAAAGATCAAAACCCTTACCTTAGAGCCCATGTTTACACCAAAAATCAAAAACAAGCTGGGAAACAGAGGATGGCAACGACAACACAGCAGGCAAAGAGCCTAAAATTCAAAGAGATTTCTAAAGTTTTCAAAGATAAACTTGTCAAATTTATAAACTATCCATGGGTTCTTACAGTAAAGGTTTTATCATTATAAAATAATTATAATTATGTAAATTATGTGATTTTAAATCAATTAAACTTTGAACCAATGTAATTGATGAACCTAGTGTTTGACTACTCTATGGTTGACTTGCTATTGACTTATTGCTTATGATTTATTGTGTAGTTTTATACGCGCTATTCAATGATGTAAGAACTTTATTCAATTGATGTATGATTTTTCTTAGATATATAAATCCATATTGAATATACCTGGATTCATTAAGTATCATGTTTTTTGTATTGAATTGTTGATCATGGACATGGGTAAGGGCTTTTTGGTATTAAATAAGATTATTTAGACATGGATTGAAGTGGTGAGGATGGGTGGTGGTACACTGCACTAATTCTCATTATTTTAAGTAATTTAGCCCTTTTGTTATGTTGTTATTCTAATAGTACACTTATAGAGGCGGTTCTATGTGAATGATATGACCTTGTCGGCGTTACTTTACGTATTATGATGATCATGGCCTTGTCGGCAACTATTTGAAGTATTATGACAATTGGTTTAGTTGATTTATATGATGTATGATCATATTAATCTACTTTTGATTAAAGTTAAAGTATGTGTTCTTCAATTGATATTAGGTGATCATGTTAGACTATGACAATGTCCTTATGTGTGTGATCATAGAGTTGATGCATAATTATTCCTACTTGAATAATATGAGTCTCTGATTGTTATATTGATGACGTTATAGTAGTGTAGGGTATCTTAAAGATGATAATGATTATTCCTATGTGCTTCTAGAGTACTATGAATATGAAATATGTGTTAAAGTGAAGTGTTTGTTTGTCTTGTGTGGTAGACTTGTGTCCCTTACTTGATACATGAATGAATGTGAATATGAGATATCTTGACTTAGTATGCTAAATCCTCTTAGTCTCGTATGTATGAATGATACGAGACCATGAATGATTCTAAGAAGGTCCTTTATGTGATACCTTAAACCTAGTGGTAAGGTTATAAACCTTGAAGTCTAAAGTCGTAATAGTATCCTTCATGTGTGAATGATGGACTTAATGTTGGTTGGATGGAACGACATCATATCATCCCTTGGATAGTCATTAAGCTATCTTCGTCACCTTTGTAAGGCAGACCTAGGAGACCTCTTTGGTAGGGTAAATGTTATTGGGTTATGAACTAGATATGGAACCTCTACACGTGATCCTTAATATAAATTGTTCAATGAAAACAAAGGCTAGAACCGAGTAAGTACGGTAATGGAAGTGTCTCTAGTTAAAGAATGAGGCTAGAGAGAAACGAAATCTTTCATATTCCATAATCACGTGCCTATATGGGATGTGTCTAAGTTCTACCATTGGCAGGTAAACACCGTTTATCGGAGTAGATTACAAATTTGGATTCGATGCTTTGCTACCATGTTCTATCTCAATTACTTACTTTTCTCATCATATGGGATAATTTCTAGTATTGGAAAACTTCTGTGAACTTTAGTTTGTTGTATGGAACGCTATATAGACATTGCACAATAGTCTTTGAAGATTTTAGTGAGAGTTCCTAGGTCTTCTCCATGATCATTACTTGAATTTCCTTATGTGATGAATGTCTCTTAAGTGAACTAATGAATGTAATGACTTAAGTTAAGAAACATTTTAAATGAATAAGTTCTTATCTAGAGTAGTTAAGGGTTGTCTAGTTAAGTTGTGAAGGGGGCATAGGAATGGTAACTTCGTATATTACCTAGATATGTCTTACGAATAACCTTAGTTAGGAAAGATGCCTGATTATGTAGACGTGATTCAAACTTAGGTAGTCTTAAGGATTACTTAGGTAATCTTAAAGAGGTCAAACATAGGCATTCTCTTCTTGATTTACTTGAGTAAGTCATTTGGTAAGCTTTGTAAGGAGAATACCATATTCTATGAATGTTGTTATGTTAAGTGAGAATGATATTATTCTAGGTAGTCTAAATGATCTCTTATGTGTGTGTAAAAGGGATTATATGGGTCATCTTTTCACAACTCACTCAAGTGAACCTTATATTGATGGGCCAATCTCATGTATATGTGTTAGCTGTATTGTAAGTATGTATATCCCAATATTGGTGGTCTTAAGAATCATTAAGGTGTGCCTAGAGAGGGTGTATAATCAATCTGTTTTTTTCTTACTTAAGTGATTCTTAGAATAGATCCTAGTGGGGGAATTACATGCTAGAAAGTGTCCAATGTGAAGTGGAGAAACTTCACTGTAAAAGTGAAGACATTCACTATAATAGTGTACATGGATACTCTAAATTTGTCATAAAAATGAGAGAAATTGCTTAAGTGACTTCGTATGTGTTTCTGTTAAATGTTTTTCATATGCTTATAAGGTGATATTCAAATCACAAGACGCACATTCCGATTAAATGTCTGTTTTCATGATTTTTATGCATTATGCCATACTTGGTACATGTGTTTGTACTAATGGAATGCTTTTATGTATATATAAAGTTATTCATAGGTGAAGGTTCTTTTGGGAGCTAAGCTTTGATTATAGGATCATTCAAGAAGTTGAAGTATGCCCTCATTTTAATCAAGGGCATACAAGTCTTTTATTTCTCTAATTGAAGTATTGTAATAGACTTAGTAGTACAATATTTTTATTGTATGGGTCATGTCCCAAGTACTCTTGTGTTTTGGATTTGATGAAATGAGACTTCAGATTTCTTATAGATTTTATATGAATGAGTTTTGGTAAGACTGTTAAAATGTTTGTGACAATTTTTAATTCAGCACTACTTTTCATATATGTATATGAGTTGAATGATACAAAAGAGCTTGTACAAAACCTCTGAGAGGTCAAGTACGTTGTGTCATGAAAAAAGAATACCCTAAATTCTATTGTGTAGGTGGGGGTCGTGACAAATGTGGTATCAGAGCATTAATAATGAAAGTGGTCTTAGGAATCCTAAAAGGTCATCAAGTCACGTCTAGTAGAGTCTTAACCATTGGTATGAGTCGCGACACATATATGGGTTAAAGGCTATAGGACGATAGAGTTTCCCTTCTTTTCTCCTCTTATGTTGTGCCGTAGAGAAGAATTTATTATTACTCTTTTCTTATAGTTTTTATTGTATTTATAGGAGATGAGTAGTACAAGGATGGCCGCTAGAAGGTATGAAGATAGAAGGGAGAATGAGGAGATTCCTTCTCAAGTTGAGAAAGTTGAGAAAGTTCCTAAAGGTGATCAAATACCTAT
>JAKWIY010001594.1:0-18013 GCA_027704805.1 Solanum corneliomulleri | reverse complement strand
GAGTGATAGCTATTATTGTATGAAAAACTCTGCCAAAGGTAAGAAGCTATCCCCCATGGACACCAAACTCTATCACACATGCGCGAAGCATATCCTCCAACACTTGAATCGTTCGCTCAGACTGACCATCGGTCTGAGGATGAAACGCAGTGCTAAGGTCCAACCTAGTACCTAATTCAGCATGTAATGTCCTCCAAAACTTAGAAGTAAACTGCGTACCTCTATCTGATATGATGGAGAGTGGAACTCCATGCAACCGAACGATCTCTGAGATGTAGATCTTGGCTAACTTCTCTGCATTGTAGGTCACCTTGACCGGAATGAAATGAGCGGACTTAGTTAACCTATCAACAATCACCCAAATAGAGTCATACTTACTCAATGTCTTGGGAAGACCAACCACGAAGTCCATCGTGATTCTCTCCCACTTCCATTCAGGAATGGGCATTCTCTGAAGTGTTCCTCCGGGCCTTTGGTGTTCATACTTTACTTGTTGACAATTTGGACATTTGGCAACAAACTCAACAATATCACGCTTCATTCTACTCCACCAGAAGTGTTGCTTTAGGTCGCGATACATCTTGGTTGCACCAGGATGTATAGAATATCCGGAACTATGAGCCTCGGTAAGAATAGTGGTGATCAATTCATCGATGCGGGGTACACATACCCTTCCCTTTATTCTCAAAACGCCTTCCTCATCAATTATTGCCTCTTTAGCCTCTCCTTGCAACACTTTATCTCGGATTCGACTTAGCTTCTCATCATCAAACTGTTTCCCCTTAATCTGATCAAGAAAAGAAGATTTTGCCTCTACACAAGCTAACAATCCTCCCTTCTCATTTATTTCCAACCTCATAAGGTCATTAGCCAGAATCTTCACTTCTCTAGCCAATGGGCGTCTAGAAGCTTGCAAATGAGCTAGACTTCCCATGCTTCCGGCCTTTCTACTCAAAGCATCTGCCACAACATTTTCTTTTCCCGGATGATACAAGATAGTGATGTCGTAGTCCTTCAGTAGTTCCATCCATCTCCTTTGTCTCAAGTTCAAGTCTTTCTGAGTGAATACATACTGTAGGCTACGATGGTCCGTGTCGACTTCACACTTAACCCCATACAAGTAGTGCCTCCATTGCTTTAGTGCAAATACTACCGCGGCCAACTCCAAATCATGGGTCGGATAGTTACGTTCATGCATCTTTAATTGCCTCGAAGCATAAGAAATCACATTCTTCTCTTGCATTAGCACTGCACCCAACCCAGAATAGGATGCATCACAATAAACAATGAAGTTTTTACCCTCTACCGGCAAGGTGAGGATAGGCGCGGTAGTCAACAAAGTCTTAAGCTTCTGGAAGCTTTCTTCACATTCATCTGACCATACAAATGGAACATTTTGCTTAGTCAAGTTCGTCAATTGGGAAGCAATAGAAGAGAATCCCTTTACAAAGCGGCGGTAGTAGCTAGCTAGCCCCACAAAACTCCTTATTTCTGACACATTAGTAGGCCTTACCCAGTTTTTCACCGTCTCTATCTTAGATGGATCCACCATCACCCCATCTTTAGAAACCACGTGCCCCAAGAAGGACACTGAATCTAGCCAAAACTCACACTTAGAGAATTTCGCATAAAGCTTTTTCTTCCTCAACAACTCTAACACCATTCTCAAATGCTCCTCGTGTTCCTTCTTACTTTTAGAGTATACCAATATATCATCTATAAATACGATCACAAAGAGGTCCAAATATGGCTTAAAAATCCCATTCATCAAGCTCATGAAGGCAGCAGGGGCATTAGTAAGACCAAACGACATTACCACAAATTCATAATGCCCATACCTAGTTCGAAAAGCAGTCTTTGGCACATCCGTTGCTCGTATTTTCAATTGCTGATAACCGGACCTCAAGTCAATTTTTTGAAAGACACAAGCACTTTGTAACTGATCGAACAAGTCATCAATGCGAGGAATGGGGTACTTGTTCTTAATAGTTACCTTGTTCAACTGTCGGTAATCTATGCACATTCGGAAACTCCCATCCTTCTTCTTCACAAATAGCACCGGAGCACCCCAAGGAGATGCACTTGGTCTAATGAAGCCTTTGCTCAACAATTCTTGAAGTTGGGCCTTTAACTCTCTTAACTCCGCGGGAGCCATTCTATAAGGGGGTATAGAAATGGGGCGAGTACCCGGTTCCAGATCAATGCAGAAGTCTATATCCCTATCTGGTGGCATGCCAGGAAGATCTGCAGGAACACATCCAAAAACTCACGGACTACCGAAACTGACTCAATCGAAGGTACTTGAGCAGTGTCATCCTTGAGATGTGCCAAGAAAGCTAAACACCCTTACTCACCATTTTCTTAGCACGAAGAAAGGAGATGATACGCACCGGATTGGGAGTGAAGTCACCCTCCCACACTAACGGATCTGCCCCAGGCTTGGCTAACGTTACCGTTTTAGCATTACAATCCAAAATCGCAAAATTCGGAGAAAGCCAAGTCATACCCAGAATTACATCAAAGTCACCCATTTCTAAAATAACCAAATCTACATAAGTGTTGCTCCCCACAAAATTCACGAAACAAGACCTATACACTTTTTCGACTATCACCGACTCACCCACCGGAGTAGAAACACGAATAGGCATGTCAAGTAATTCACAATGTAAATTTAGACCGTTAGCAAATGAGGAAGATAAATATGAAAACGTGGAGCCAGGGTCAAATAATACAGATGCCATGCAATCACAAACTAGAAGATTACCTGTGATAACAGCATCAGACGCCTCCGCTTCAGACCTCCCAGGGAAAGCGTAACAATGGGCCCCATTATTTGTCTGTCGTTGCCCCTACCATGTTGCGTAGTAGTGGCTCCAGTTTGCCCTTCACCTCTCCATTTTGGTGACCACCATTACCTCGACCACCACGTCCTCCAGAAAAACGGCCTCTACCATGACCACCCCTACCTCTAGCTAGTGGGGCTCTGTAACTCTGTTTTGGACAATTTCTCCTAATATGTCCAATCTCCCCACATCCATAGCACTCTATGGAGTCGGGCATAGGTCTCTCGGAGTAGTGTTGACCGTTCTGAGGTGGACCCCCAACTACAGTCTGTAGTGAAGACTGTATTGGTCGAACTGAGTGACCTCCGGGGTTCGGTCCTCTAGAGTAAGAACCATTAAACTCACCTCCCCTTCGAAACCTCTTTGATGTCGATGTCGTGGTGAAGTCATCTGGCTTCACTCCTTCCACCTCTATCACAAAGTCTACCACCTCTTGGAAGGATGTTGCCGTAGCCGCTACCTGTAAGGCTGAAATCCGCAACTCTGACCTCAACCCCTTCACAAACGGCGAATCCGTTCTTGTGGACTGAAACAAAGTTGGGTGGCGTATCTGGATAGTGCGCGAAATTTAGCCTCATACGCGTTAACTGTCATCCTCCCTTGTTCCAGACTCAAGAACTCATCCCTCTTTCTATCTCTCAAAGTCCTTGGGATATATTTCTCCATAAACAGGGTAGAGAATGATTCCCAAGTCATTGGTGGTGCCTCTGTTGGTTGACACTCAACATGTGATCGCCACCACATTTTGGCGTTCCCTTGAAATTGATAGCTTACGAACTCAACGCCAAACCGTTCTACTATCCCCATCTTGTGTAGTAGCTCATGGCAATCAACCAGAAAATCATAAGCATCCTCAGATTCTGCACCCTTGAAGACTGGAGGTTTCAATTTCAAGAACATACTGAAAAGTTCATGTTGATCGTTTGTCATAATAGGCCCAGTAGTCAGACGTGGAAATGTGCCTATCTCCAATGGTGCATCCATGCGGGGAGCCATAGTAGCCGCATGTCGTATCTCTGAAACCGGAGGTGTTGGTGCAGAAACCACTGGAGGTGCCTGACCCTGATCAGACAACCCGCTAAGATAAGCAAGTACTTGTTTGATCATCTTTGGGGTAGGTTGGGGTGGCAATTCCTCATTTTGCACTTGTTCAGTTTCCCCCCCTTCTCACCCTCTCTTACTACCTCCTCAGTCGGTGGAGGAGTCACCTCACCGCCCTAGTATCAGATGGGCTAGGGGCTCGTCCTCTTCCTCTAGAGGACGTCCTCCCACGACCTCTTCCACGGCCTCTTGCCGCTGTTCTCCCTCGAGCCACAGCCCCAGTGGCTGGCTCAGTTGTTTCCTGTCTTTCCGTTGTCGCTGCTGGTTGCGGTCGTTGCTCTAGTTCTAACCATCTGCGAAATAGAGTGAAGATGGTCAGATACCAATTTGTATCACCTAGATACCAATTGGACTCAAGTAGTAGCACGAAAGAAAAGAATGAAAGAATGGAATTTTCCTAAAGTCTTATAGCCTCTCAAGGAAAAGTAAAGGCGTCCCCCATTACCGTTCCTTAAGACTCTACTAGACCTGTTCTTGTGTGATGAGACCAATGAACCTAATGCTCTATACCAAGTTTGTCACGACCCAAATCGGGACGCGACTGGCACCCACATTTACCCTCCTATGTGAGCGAACCAACCCATCTAAACCTTAACATTTCAATATAATATCAACAGAAAATAATGCGGAAGACTTAAACTCATTACTAGAAACAATTCAAACTATTATTATTATCCCCAAAATCTGGAAGTCATCATCACAAGAACATCTATGATCAAATTACTAAACTAAACTATCTAAGAATGTCTAAGAAGCTAAAAATACATAAGAAACGAGTCCATGCCGGAAGTCAAGGCATCAAGACTTATAGAAGAAGATCCAGTCCAAGCTAGAAGCGTTAGCTCACCCTGAGATCCGGTATGACGAAATCTGGCCCGAATTACTGTTGTGTTGAAGTTGACGGAACGTTTGCTGCATAACACAAATAACAAAGAGGAAACAATAAAGTAGGGGGTCAGTACAACCACACATACTACTGAGTAGATATCATCGGCAACTCAAAATAGAAAAATATATATTCAAGTAATATTATAAATCAACTATAAACTCAACATGTAGCAACAACAAGTATTATAATCGTCAATAAATACCATCAAATTCATCCTTGAGGGATCAAGCCTCAATACCATACTCATTTGGGAATTAAGTTCATTATGTTGAGTATATTATCATCTTTCGAGATTCATTATCTTTCTTCCTCTTGTGTCGGTACGTGACACTCCGATCCCCTACCACTATGTGTCGGAACGTGACACTCCGATCCCCTATATGTGTCGGAACGTGACACTCCGATCCCCTATATGTGTCGGAACGTGACACTCCGATCCCCTATATGTGTCGGTAACGTGACACTCCGATCCCCTATATCTACGTGTCGGTTCGTGACACCCGTCCCACTAATACTATGTGTCGGACGTGACACTCCGATCCACTAATACTATGTGTCGGAACGTTGACACTCCGATCCACTAATACTATGTGTCGGAACGTGACACTCCGATCCACTAAATTCATTCTATCCGTTCATCAAGCCTTCTCTATACCAAGGCATCATTAATCCCATTACTTTAATTCGTCAAGCCTTCTTTTATACCAAGGCATCATCATTAATATCATAGATTAAAGTATTCTTTCATGATTTGGGATTCAATGGTTTTCATCATGCTTGTTTTATCAAATCACATAATCATATCATGCAAGCATACAATTAAGCATATAGAAGGTTTACAATATCATCAAAACATATTATTCACTATTATGAGTTCACTACAAATATCGTAATATAACCATAACCTACCTCCACCGAAGGATTGGAATCAACAAGAAATATTCCAAGCTTTGTTATTCTCTTCCCTCTTCGATCGATCAATACTCTCTCAATTCGTTTCTCTCTTTTCTCTCTTGTTCTTTCTCTTTTGTTTTATTCAAACCCCTTTCCTTTACCCTAATTAACAAATAATTAAGAATAAAAGAGGACAATAAAACCCCCTAATTAACTTAAGGTTACCTCTTTTAACCCCTAAGTAATTAGACTTATTAATGTAACCCTCAATCTTTATAATTAAGGAAAGAATAGTCAAAAAACGACCCTTAAAACGTGTGGAGAAATCCTATTCTGACTGGGATCTGCGTGACCTGTGACGGGCCGTCGTGCCGCGACGGTCCGTCACGGTGGTCGTCGCAGCCTCCCAAAATCCAGGTGAGCTGTGACGGCCGTCACCCCTGTGACGGTCCGTCCTGCACCTCCGTCCTGACGGTCGAAGAAACTCGTTTCTTATACCAAATTCTCAAAAGTTGAAAGTGTTTTGCAACGGAACTCACGACGGTTCGTCGTGGATGTGACGGCACGTCCTGCAGGTCCGTCACCAATTTACAGAGAGTCGATTTTAATATCCAATTTGAAGAATTCTAAGTGTCCTGGAACGACACCTCCTTGACGGGCCGTCGTGACTACGACGGTCCGTCGTGACACTCGTCGTTCCAGCCAGTTTTTCCAGAAATGAACTCTGTTGCTCAAAACGACTAAACAGGTCGTTACATCAACAAAAAATATTTCAAACAATATTTTGCAAGTGAAAATTAAAAAATAAAAATAAAGGAGGTAATCTTATAGACTAGGGTTCCTAAATTTTATTTATAATATGATAACAAAAGTATCTTAGAATCAATGAAATCTAATCATCAAAATAAAATGAAAATTAATGTAAATAATTATGGAGAAACAAAATTCATTTCATTATTACCATACAATTTTTTTATTAAATAAAGAAATTTAATTTCATATATTAAAAAGTAAATCATTGATTTAACAATTATTGTAACAAGACAACATATAATATATTGATATCTATCACAATGACCTAAAGCCCCTGGAAGTTTCTTGAAAGGTTATACCCCAATAGTTATAAAATTTCTATTTTGGACCCTTTTATCTTTCTTTTGGACATAATATTATTATCGATGCAAAGATCATCTGTAGAACTATGTTCATGAAAAAAAAATATGCATAGTTCTCAACAACAAGAACCCCTAACTTATGTGAAATTTTCACATCGCAACCCTTTGAAATTTTCACTCAGGTCCCCTTAGATAGTTCTTCATTTGTTTCATTCTCAATGTGTCATTAACTTGTCT
This sequence comes from Solanum corneliomulleri, assembly GCA_027704805.1. Taxonomy (NCBI): domain Eukaryota; kingdom Viridiplantae; phylum Streptophyta; class Magnoliopsida; order Solanales; family Solanaceae; genus Solanum; species Solanum corneliomulleri. The sequence goes on along the minus strand of JAKWIY010001594.1, from coordinate 10,934 downwards.
TATTTTCTTCCAACTAATTATGTATATTCTTTTCGCGAATCTCTTTGGAATAGTCCAATTAACATACATATCAAAGTATGTAAAAATGTAGCTAACAAGAAATTAAAATAAAATAGCTAGCTCGACCTTACCATAAAATTCATGTGACTTTTTTACAACCATTTCATAGTTGCTGCTACTGCTCAGTTCCTCATAAATAGTTTCTTCTCACCAATATTCTACAATATATCTCTGAGTACACCTGCACACGAAACACTGATTTTTTTTTTTTTTAAAAAAGCAAAACATCGTCTTGCTTTAGCTGATGATGCACCACAAACTGTGACCACATATGTTGTAATTATACGACTTTTCTTTCACTATCTTATCTTGCAAATATTCCAGCTTTATCCATTTTCAGTAAACAAGCCTTTTTCAACAATTTCTTGTTTTCTTTGATGAAACAACCCGAAATTTGTTGTAAGCAAATGAAGCCCCATGAGATTGAAAAAAAAACCTCTCTCTCTCTCTCCCTATATATATATATATATATATATACAAACACACACTAGGTTGGTAGCACGGGCCTAACATTTTCATGTACATGTATGAAAGATATTAGTTCATATACCTTTAAATGATATTTGATTCTTTTGTTACAGTCTTAAATCCAAATATATGAAAACCAACACTCACTTAAATTATAGTTGAATAAATGTAATAACCACTAATTTATGTACCATAAATACAATTTAGTTATAAAGAAACTTACAATAAATACAGAATTATCAAATTAGAAATAAAATCATATAATTTGCAACCTCTCTTATTACCAGTAACTCATAACATGAATGTTGGTCTAAATAAGATTACGCAGAAATCATAATTATTGAGATGCATTATTAGGTATACAGAAAAAGCATATTTAAGCCATGGTCCCCAAAGCCCGAGGAAAGAGTGTACTCATGAGTGAGTTAACATATTTATGACATAAGTATACTTGTTAGATTTCTGGAGTACTCCATAATAGACTCTTCGTTAGACATGCTCTAGTCTTGTAGAACATCATCAACTCATTGTTGGTGTTGAGCTCAATAGGTATAAAAGAAACGCGATTAGGAAGTCTCATAACATATCTAACAACACTAATTACCATCATTGGGGTGCTCCTATTATACAGACTTTTCAACATGTGTTTCTCTTTCAGATTTCTACAATTCAACAATTAAGTTATTAAGATCAATATTTAACATCAACATGGTAGTTCCTTGTGTTAGGGTGAAGGGAAGTAGGAAAACACCAATAACCACCGTCTAAATAATAAATATGTAAGCTGAAAATATGGATAGAAATGAAAAAAGTGATTTTACTTTATGTATGTTTTTAAGCTTCTCTCACAATGTGGTTATTCAAACCTTATACATAAACAGAGAGAACTCAATAAACTATTATTTTTTTATGAACACATGCATATATTTAGCTTCCGGAGAACAAATTAACGATATGTGACTTACAAAATATATGAAACTTTTCTTTGAGATTCCTCTTTTATATATACCTCTACGAATATATATGACGAGTGCATAAGAATCATAAACACAATTTAACTAATATCATGTTATACCAAACACTTAATAGAAAGATTTACTTAATAATCAACTGAAACTTTACCACTCTATGCCCCAAGCGAAGCGAAGAAGGACATGAGAGGCATAGAGAGTGAGTAGAGTCTTTGCTTTGGTGTGCACCGGGCATCCAGTAAGAAGAAGTAGCTCCTCCAATAGCGCACGCAAGCTGCCTAGGAAGAGCACAACTCTAACTAGTGAAGGGAGGTAATCAACTCAATTTGGGCAATCGGCTGCCTAAAGGACCCCATTTGTGGTTGAAGGTTGGCCCATCAAAATTAGATGTTCTAAAAGAACTAACACCACGTTGATTATCAAAATTATTTATTTTCAATCAAATAGGGTTCGCATTTAACATTCACAAATGCAAATACATAGAAAGGAAAGATGCCAGAAAATAAGATTACATACCTATAAAAGATATTGAGAGGAATGTGTTATGTCCTGTATTCAAATTAGAAAAAAAAAGAAGAAATAAAAGATGAAAAGAAAAACACAAAGAAGTATCCGAGTCCACAGAATTCACTGTATGTCCTTAAGAAATTTAATCCCCTCAACACCCCGAGGTTACAGATTAATTCATTCCAAGATAAAACGGATTAACCAACAAAGAAGTAACGGTACCTCAAACTTCAATAATTTCAATAAACTCAAAATGACAGCAACAAATCACACATACAGACACGATCGATCAATTTTATTTTGTAAGAAATGTATGCAAAAGAAGGAAACAATTCAATGTTGAAAAATGAGAGACAACCTCTGTACTTATAGTCAACAAAGGGTAATGGTCACAACTCATAGGAAAGAAGATAACCTTCTAGAAAAGTAACAAAACTTGGAAAAGGCACAACCTTTCAAACAGTCATAGCCCTTTAGAAAGGACACAACCTTCTAGCAAAGTAACAACACTTCAAGAGAGCCACAACCCTTCATTTCATGTTTATACCTTTAAAACCGAAAAATCCCCCACATGAATAGGGAATGACTATTTCTTTAAAAATTATGCATGAAAAACTGTGTGATTCGTAATTAAAGGTTAATGACATCTCGATAAGTAGGTTTCCCTTTATACATTCCGTAGTGAACATATATCGGATATACTCGGTTAATCGGTAGATTTGATATCTTTGAACCGTCGAGCTTTGGTGTATACCTAGACTACATAAGTCACACAATCAACGTTTGAACTATTTTTGGTCATCATTGTTTGTTCGTTTCAGCCATAAACACATCTCGGTTATTAAGTGCTTAGAGAACTGGACTTACCGGATTCTTCTTGAAGCGGCTTACACTTCACACTTTATATGTGATTTCTAAATGTGTTATCCCCTAGATACACCATTTTATATACCCTCTATCAAACATAGAAACCATTAAAATGTCCTAATGTCTTAATCCTTGTTACTGAATATTGTCTTATCATGAGACTAGACAAAAAAAAATAATATTTTAACAATGTTGAACAGTCATTAATGACATTGCTTGATCTCCTTGAACCTAGATCTTGGGATCTCAAGTCTTCTAGGTAGAGTTACCGCCACAATGACTTGTTCTCGGCCATAGTCTCATTCGCTTTGATAATCTATCAACTTCCTCAGTATTTTGGCCTTTTATATGTGGATCCCACACATTATCTGTTTACATTACATAGTCAATTATGATAATTCCACTAGATAGTAGTTCTATTATGATATTATGTCTACGTCATATATGACGAGACCTCTTGTTATACATCATGCTCCATGCACAACCTAGTGTATGCATACTGTAGATAACGGTTTGGGGAAAAAATCTTTCAAGAAATTTATGAGTCATTCAATTTCTTCACGGTCTTATTTAGAGTGAAAAACTCAGATTTCATAGTAGAGCGAGCGATTCATTTCCGTTTGGAAGATTTCGAAGAAATTTCTCCTCCACCAAGAGTAAATACATATTCACTTGTGGAATTTATGTCATTTAACCTGGTGATTCAATTTGCATCACTCTATTCTTAAATACAGGTGAATATTAGTTATAATGCTAAGCAATAATTTGTTAAGTATTTTTTACAAAAAATACTCAAAAATCTTTTCATTGTCAACCAATGAGTTTGATTGAGATTACTTGTGAACCGGTTCAGTTTACTAATACAACGTTTTATATCTAATCGCGTACACTTTATGATATATATCATATGTCTCAATAATCTAGCATAATCCAATTGTGAGTCACCTTTTCCTTCATTCTTTTGAAGTACAAATTTCATATTTATTGGAGTGTAGTTAATATTTAAACTTTCAAGTACCTTTTCAATCACATCAATAACTTTAATTTCATTATATTGATGTTACCTTCTAGCATATGCTCAGTAGCATTTAGGTCATATGTGTTTCTTTTGATGATTAAAATGTCATCAACATAAAAATAAATAATTACCTTATGATTTTGAATGTATTTAATGTAAAACATTTATCACAATCATTAATCTAGAATTCATCTGCCAATGTTGTTTGGTCAAACTTCGCATGTCATTATTTTGGTGCTTGTAGTTCACAAAGTGACCTAGTAAGTTTACACTTTTGTTTTACCAAGAACCACTAAGCTCTAAGGTTGTTCCATGTAAATTTCTTCCTAAAAAAATATTTTTACATCCATTTTGACAAATTCACAACTAGCCCAATTAACATCTGAATTGATGTAACCCTAGTTAGAGGGTATTATATGTCAAAATAATCAAGAATTTGCTATTGTGTAAAGCCTATGAAAACAAATCTTGCTTTGTATTAGTCAATAGTTTGATCAACTTTTTTTAGATCCAGTTTGAACGCAAAAGTTTATTTCCTGAAGGAAGATCAACGAACTCTCAAGTATGTTTACTCAAGTTGAATCTATCTTACTACTATTAACAGACTCTTTCAAAGAAGGATGAGTCCACAAAAGACCTATCTTTTACGACAATATGGACACATTTCCATGAAGAAATATTAAAAAATAAAACCCGGAGGAAGTAATTTGTTAATTGACATTAACTACGCCTCTGAATCTCCTTATTAAGAACATTCTCCTTTGTTTCTTTCCAAGGTCGTTTAGACCCTTTACATGACTATCCGGTGGGTCGGACTTCCTAACCATAAATTAACATGCTTTACTATTTGTAGCATATTCAATGAACACACAATCTACAGAGGTCAAATTTTTACCAGTTTAGAAAGAGTTCCCTGATCTACATATCTCATATGGAATAGACTATATTGAAAATTGTTAGATTACCTTTCAAGAGTTATTGTTTGTATATAATCTATGTAACGAGAAACAATTTTCTATCATGATACAGCAAAGTCTGATAAAGTTTTTGTTGTTCCTTTCTAAACAAACACAAGTTTTCTATATGTTGTTCCCTTTATTAAAATATTAAACTTTTTGTTTCTCCCTTTCTGAACATACAAAAAAAATGTTTTTCTCTTTTTCTATAATGATAGAAACCCCCACAAGTTTTGTGGTAAACTAGAACTTTTAAATAGGAAATTCAACATTTCCTTCAAAGTTCTGTTTCTCCTGTCAACATTTTCATTAGATTGAGGTGAGAATGTGCAGTTATGATTCGATTTTCTGCAAAAGAAGATTCATATTCTTCACATCTACCACTTCTAATCACGAAATATTCAACTGACTTTCAACGTCAATTTATATTGCCTATATGTTTCTATAGCTTCATCCTTACCATTCAGCAAATAAACATAACAATATCTAGTGCAATTGACAATAAAAGTTATGAAATAGTTTTTTCCACCACGAGCTGGTGTTGACTTTATATCACAAATGTCATTGTAAATCAATTCAAAGGTATGCTAATTCATTTCAACAACACATACTTGACATTTATTTATTGCCCTAAAAATTAGGCTAAACTTTTAAGTTAATCAGGTTTTGCAAGATTTTGTAATTGACATGTCTCAAGCATTTATGTCACAAACAATTTGAGTCAAGCAAGTAAGAACCAATAAAAACACAATGTTTGAAAAAGACCTTCTATGAGGTAAATTTTTTCCACAAATATGTTGTTCTTTACTTTTTATAATTTTTCTCAAAGCAGACATTGTTTTACAATCAATACCTTGTCATATTTCCTTTTAAGAAGGACATTTCCATAACATTCAATTTGTTATAGAATTACACATGAGTGTTGTCTCATTGGTCCAATAAGGGCAATATCACCCAAATGTGTGTTCTACAACACAAACATAATTTGTCACTTTTAACCAATGTTCATGTCTATACATGAAAAATAATAGACATATCTTTTCATGAATAATCACAATATTTTAAGTGAAATTTATTCATCAAAAAACACATTTCTTTTTAATGAGCAATATAATTTGTGTTTTTATACTGGTCATCTCATATACTAGTAAAGATAGACTCAATGACCACAATATCAAATATAGTCCAAAAATTTTGTGGGTCTAACATGATACAAGAATGTCATCAAATTTCATATCTTGTTTACATTTATATTTTATTACTTTACTTTTTATATATTATTTTACAGAACTAGAAAAAGGTAACAACAATAATTTTATAAGATAAGTAAAAGAAAAAAATACTAATAATTATATATGTAAAATTTTTCGAACTAAAAGTTTGTAGCATATATAAGTTATCTCATAATTAATTATAAGCACCTAGATGTAGATATGAAAAAGTGCTTCCTTCGTTTTTTAAAAAAAAAAAGACTTTTTCCCTCTTTAGTCTATTTAAAAAGAAAAGATCTTTTTTTGTAAGATTTAAATTTAGGTATTCTATAAAACACGTTTAAGGCCACAAGATTAAAGTATAATTTAATACATTAAATATAACTTTAATTTATCACTAAAAGATTTAAAAAAATATTATTTTCTAAAACTTCGTGTCTAATCAAATAAGATTACTCTTTTCAAACGGTAAAACATACTAAACAACAACGGTTCTCTAACCAGAAAAAATAAATTTACTTGGTCATTGATAAAATGCAATAAATAGAGTATATTTTATGGAGAAAAGGAAATTTCTGAAAAAAGAAAGATAATATGGTCAAGTAGTTTGACACTTTTGTCTCTAATTATATAGATGAAGTAAAACATTATGCATAACGAAAAATATATTTGGTAGGTTACTTTTTTTGCACAATTTTACTTTTTCATGCTAATGTCGTAATTAGAGGAGTCTAGCAAGGATATTGTTGTTAAATGAAATTTTTGCACCCATAATGTCCTTTAATGTTAAATCACTAAAAGAAAAGTCATAAATCACTAGATTTCAAAAAATTACATTGCTAAAAAAAAATCCTTTCCAATAAAAACACCACCCAAGAATCATTTTCTTTATATTCACTTTAATACTCTATTAACACTATCTTTCTTCAAATTTTATGATCTTCCATTTTTGTTTATACTTCCAGGTTAATTAATTAATTAAGTAATACATCTACAAAATAATAATATTTTTTACAATTCAATAATTTCATTACATGTTGAGAATAACACTACTAATTTTATGAAATTCAAAACATTTAATGAATCATTATTTCAAGTTATTTTTTTTAATAACATTCTTTTGAGAGTATTAATTGTAGAACAAAGTGAAAAAAAAATTAATTAAATTAATTTATTTAGTAATTTTGTATATATTATAATGAATACATCTACAAAATAACCTTCTTTTACACTTTAATAATTATATTCCACATTGAAAATATCCCTACTAATTTTCATGAAATATAAAACGTTTAATAAATTCATTATTTTCTAATTAATTTTTTATAAAAAAAATTATATTTCCTTAACAGTATCAATTGTAGACATAAATTCAGAGAAAAATGAACTAATTTTATTTTAACATATATATTTTAAAATAAAATTGTCATATGAGATCTTTCATTTTGGGTTAGTTAACCCACATACCAACCTATTTATATTCAACGATTTTGTTGAATGATTGATAGTGAAGTTCTAGAAAAAAAATTGATTAATTCTTGTCGTTGAGTTGTTGCACGCCTGGAGTTGATTTGATTCGTGCTTCTGGGTTGTTTTTCGATTCATATCTATTGGGTATTGAGGGTGCTAATGATTCGATGTGTTTGAGGGAAAAACCATGGAAGTTTAGAGAGTTTAAGAGATGAAAAATAAAGGAGAAAAGTCTTACATTTTCTTGGCAAGGGTTGGGGCAATGCACCTGTCAGAGTGCCACAAAACATCTTCAAAACTTTGGCCTCTAGTGCATTGTGCCATCCAGAGCGCCACAGAATGTGTTCTTAACTTTGAGTGTTTGCGCCCGATGCCTTTCAGAGCGCAAGAGACGTCACTTCTCCCCGTTTCCCTCCACATTTTCATACTAGTTCCTAAGTGATGTGCCCACATTTTTTCGTTGATTTCAACACTCTAAGATACATATAAACATCATGAAATAATCCATCAGCATGAAGTCATGAACCTTTAATCCATTATGTAATTCAAGAAATGATAAGATCTAAGTCAAAGAAGTTAAGAAGCAAGTAAAAACAAAGTTCTTAAGAGTTCTAAAGGGTTTTTAACAACGTTTTAACTTTGTTTTAAGATTCAAGATTCAAGTTATGTAACAAGTAAAGAGTTATAAGCGAAGTAATTATTCCCTAAGAGTTGTCTTAAGACTCAAGTTTCAAGCTAACTAAAGAGTAAACAGTTGAAGTTCTTCCTTCTGAGAAATATACGGGGACTATGTATTCCCATAGGAGTTTAAAAGAAATGTTTTTCATATTGGAACAAGAATGGAAACTGAGTTTTCCAAAGAACCTTCTAGCGATTTTTCAGAAAAGAGTTAATAGCTTTATAAAATAAAGCATGCAGGGAAACTGAGATTTCCAAAATTGTCTTTGAGCTAAGTTTATGAGCACTAACATTAAATCACAGGAGAAAATGTTTTTTAAAACATATAAGTTAAGTATATTTTTTAGAGTAGTATTGAGCACCGATGTATGGATGTGCGTTTTATATTAAATAAGGTTTCCATGAACAACATTTAGCCATCATGGGTAATAAAAGAGTCATACTTTTTAGATGAATCCTTTTGACAATAGACTAGTGGATCCATTAGGATGTTTACATCCTATACTCTAGCAAATTTAGGATGGTCGGGTAGCGTGGGCCGAGTAATGATGAATCATTACTATAACTATTAAGTTATGGTTGTCGGTTAGAGAAACTCCCACATCAGTAGTTGCATGGTTTCTCAAGAGGTTCTGCTTAGTATGAATGGGGGTATGAGACTTCATTCATGCATTGCATGAGTAGACTTTGAGAGGAAGTATGAAATGTTATTTATTACGATTAAGAATTTACTTTAGTTTATTTTGTATCTTTACATTCATCTCGTAGTCATTTTGTGTCTTTGCATACACATAGAGTTTACAACATCTTTGAGACAACTTTTCTTTATAACGCACTTTCTTTTAAATTACTTAATATTGAAATGAGTTTAGCTAACTGTTCATGAGTTGAGAAGTGTCAAGTTAAGTGTTTCCTCTAGAATCTCCTTCAAACCTATATATGTTTTGTTATCATTTCAACTCGCATACTCATACATACAATGTACTGATGTCAGTTGTATGCATCGTTTATAATGCAGTCGCAAGTAGTTAGCACCAACATCCGGCGTACTGTTGATCTAGTGAGCTACTCAAAGTCTGTTGCTGAGCCTTACTTCATTACAGAGGACAAATTAACATTCAACTACTGTTTTTAGTTTTCAATTGTTAGAATGATTGGGGGTACTTTCCCAACATCCATATTTATTTTAAAGGCTTTATAGACAGATAGTATTAGTTCTTTTGTCTTATTCATTTCAGTAGTATACGTTTAAGACTTAAGTTGTAATTTTTGCTAAGTGTTATATTTTTTTAGCTATCCTTGAGTTATATTCTCTTGTATTTAAGTCTTCCGATAAGTAAGTAAGTCAGACCAAGGGTCTCCTTGAGGCTAGAAATGCTACTATTGATATAATATAATCTTGTAGAAGTTTGATTGCACAAAAATGTTGTTTTCACTAGTTGAAGAAGAAGAATTTCCTTCACCTATTTGCCAGTGGACCTTGCTATTGCCATGTCTGTTTTTGTGATCGATCTACAGGATGATATGATATATTTTAGCAGCAACAATGATTCACTTTTTGGGGTAAGTTCGTAAATAAAGGTGACTGATAAGGGTGTTGCTGTAAATACATTTTTTTCTTGCACCTAGAATGTCGTCTAAAGTTATACAATACAAGTTGGTTTCAAGAAATTACAATGCCCAAAAAAAATTTCCTTCTCAATAAAAAACACTGTCGGAGAAGTATTTATTTATATTCACATCAATACATTATTCACTCACTTTCTTCCTATTTTTTGATATTTCATTGTGGTTTATTCTTCCATTCTTGTTATTTTTTTGTATGGGGGAAAAATAAGCTCTATTAAATTTTTTATAAACATTCTTTAAAGTAATGTTTTTTAATTTATTGATTAATACCTCAACAAAATAATAATTTTTTATAATTTCAATAATTATGTTCCACGTTGAGAATAACACTACTCATTTTCATGAAATTCAATACATTTAATGAATCCTGTGTAAACTAAACTAAAACAACACAAGAAATATTGAATATGAAAGCAATAGAAATAATAAGATAAGAGATGACAGTTTTTCTTATTATTCCAAGTCTTCAAGTGTATACAATATGAACCCTTATGCCTCTATTTATAGTGTAGTATGAAAACACACAAATGGTTAGTCATAAATATGACATTAACATGAATTTAATGGGGAGGTTATGAAAGTGAAAGATTACAAGAGTAATGGTAATAAACTTGGAGGTTATGGAGGTTATGTTTATCTTCATAATGGAGGAGGTTATGTAGTAACTTCTTGGTGTAGTGGACATACACATTATATTGTTTTATAGCACTCCCCCTTGGATGTCCATAAATAACAAGCCTCGTCAAAATCTTGCTAGGAAAAAACCCGTGGGAAAAAAATTCTAGAGAAGGAAAAATAGTACACATATCTTTCAATACGCTTTGAATGTTGCCTCGTTAAAAACCATACATGGAAAACCCAATTGGGAAAAAGTCATGGTTAAGGAAAAGAGTACAACACATATTCTTTTCACCTGATAAAAACTTTACTTGATATCCTTGAAACAATGCATTTAATAGAGGTGTGTAAGTTGCAACTTTTGAGGATAATTTATGGATGTTTTTTGTTCATTATGTATCTTAAGAATGTAGTTTGATTTTGAGCTACAAAAGAGGTATGTTTTTAGTCATTACTCCTAAATATTTAATTCAAAATTTAA
>JAKWIY010001593.1:0-19250 GCA_027704805.1 Solanum corneliomulleri | reverse complement strand
GCCATGTTGAATATAGAACAAGACAACATTTAAGATAAATAGAGATTGTACCGACAAGCAACAAACTACAATTAAAGTGAACGTAATAGAATTTCAAATAGCCATGGCCCTGGTATATGCTAAGAATGAAGAATGGTGAAACAAAGTGGCAACCCATGGTGATTACAAATATAGCCATAAGGAAGAGGTGACCTCATTACCTTTTTGAACTAAGCAAGATCTTAGTGATATTATAATGCAGCTACGATAAGAGCGAATTTCAAGCTAAGAAACGGTAAGAAAGTGGAACTCAACTCTGCCGATACTTACAGCAAAAAATCAGTTTTTTACGAAAATCAATTTCACTAGAAAACGGTAAGAAAGTGAACTCAACTCTGCCGATCTTACAAAGCAAAAAATCCAGTTTTATGCAACTCATTGGTAGTAGGACAAACAGAACTATAGCGTACTCTCAACACGACTTTCCAAAAATGCTTAATCAGGTAATACCAAACATTAATCCAACAACACCAAAACATAAGCTCGTTCTGGGTCGAACTTCAGTGAGATGTTAGTCATATACTTTAAAGATATGCGAGCAGGTGAATATACCATTGAAAAAGATATAGAGGAAACTGATCAAATAAACACTCAAGCAAAGAATTAGGAGCTTTTTTCATGCAAACTAAACTTCCCACAAGATAAAACCAATTTATGTTACTAAACCGATTAATCTTAACACGTATTAACCAATACAATTGATAGAATCTGATAATTCTACAAACAGAGAAAATTAAAGTTTTGATGATAGACAAGAAATGCAAATATATGGGTTAAAAAGGTTTGCCAGATTCATCGCCAAATTGTTCGCAAGAAGCCACCTAAGTGTAGCAGTCACTAGAAGTATACAATTAAGTGTCAAGAGCTAAAGAATGCTGAAAATACAAGTTGATACAATAAAGAAACCTTAATTGCTAAAAGATATAAGTTGATACAAATAGGAAACCTTAATATATTAGGAAGGAAGTTGTCTATAAAAGGATTGTACATATAAGGTAAAATCAGTAATCCTTATTTATATACATTACAATTTCTTTACCTTATTTGATAAGGTTCAAGGCAGAAGAAAATTCTATAAGAAGAGGACAAACGCAGATGATGAAGATCACGACTCACCCAGAGAGAAAAGTGAGAATTATTCATCAAGTAAAAGTTCTCAAGATCGATAGGTTTCCTAAGTTCAAGAAGTTTTTGAGTTAGAAAGTCTTGAACGTGTAAAACTATTTTCTTGTTTCATTCTTGAGTATTAGTTACGATTCTTTGTACAAGAAGTGGGTTTGGCTTCTTGTAGAGTTGAGTTTTGGTGAGGTTTGTAACAAAAGGTGGGTTTGACCTTTTGGAGAGTAGAAGTAGTCGATTATAGTTAATCGAGAGTTGTAGTAGTGGTGAGGTTTTTTATTATTGAGTTGTAATCATAAAATCATCTAGTTGAATTAATAAAACGGGGTTTTTCCTTCCTTGATTGAGGAAGGTTTTTAATTTAACAAGTGTTTGTGTTTTGACTTAAAACCAACTTACAAGAACCTGGTTCTTGTTCTAGGGGATAGGTTTCTTCAATTGGTATCAGAGCAGGTCTTTTCGATAAAAGATTCACACCTTGAAAAGACTCAATGGCAGCACCACCTACCCCACAAGAGGGCTTCACAAACACGACCACCACTATTTAATGGCAATATTATAGATGGTGGAAAAATCATATGATGGATCATCTTATTGGCGAAAACCCCTGATCTATGGGGAGTAATTCTAGATGGAGCACTATACCTATGAAAACTCAACTGATGAATCACCAAAAATCCCAAAGGAAAGAAAAGAATGGAGAGGCTGAAGACAAGCATCTCAATCCAAACAATGCCAAAGCCTAGAAAATTCTGATCTGTGGTATAGGACCATACGAATACAATCGAATCTCGTCTTGTCAAGATGCCAAAGCCATATGGGAAACACTACAAACCGCTCATGAAGGAATAACGCAAGTCAAGAAGTCCAAAATTGATAACTTGAACAGACAATATGAACTATTTAGGATGGCAGAAGGGAAGACCATACAAGACATGCATACCTGGTTCACTTCAATCATCAATAAGATGTACTCCTTGAGAGAGATAGTTCCTAACGGAAAGGCAGTAAAGAAACTCTTGAGTCTCCTTCCTGAAACTTGGGAAAGCAAAGTCGAGGCTATCACTGAAGCCCGCGACCTAGATACACTGGTCATGGATGAGTTAATTGGTAATCTCATCACATATGAACTCAAGAAAAAACAAGAAAAGGTAATTGGAGGAAAAAGGAAAGAAAGGAACCTGTTTCTAAAGCTACTACTGGCATCAGATGATTTTGAGGATGAAAAGATTGCCCTTATAACCAAAAGGTTCACCAGAATGCTAAAGAGAGGACAGGCATTTCAAAAGAAAAACTCCTCAAAAATCAAATGAAAACACTAAAGACCAGGTTTGTCATAAGTGTGGAAGTCCGGATCACTTCATCAAATTCTGTCCACTTTGGGCTTTAGAGCAGAAAAAGACAAACTCTGAGAAGGGCAAAGACATCAAGAAAGATAAGTTTGTTCCCTCAAACAGAAGATTGACACTCAAGAGGCAGATATCTCAATGAAAAGGGCCTTTGCAACAATGAGGATTTCATCTGATGAATAATTTGAGGATGACGAGACAGAAACAATTCCCTTCTTGCACTAGAACAAGAAGATGGCTATGACTTTCTTGCTCTAGTAGCAGTGGAAACCATGGAAGAAAAGAAAACCTGCAGATCACAAGAAATCATATTAGCACTCATGGCTGGATCAGATTCTGAAGAGGACAAAGAAGAAGAAGATATGAATGAAAAGGTTAGTCTTCATCACATACAATACAATCTAAACTCATACTCAAAAAGTGAGCTAGAATCTTTACTCTACACTCTCATTGATGCATGTAAAACCATAGATTCAAAAGGGGAATAGATAATGGAATACTATGCATCACTAAGAGAAGAATACAAGAATCTTGAAAAACAAAATCTTCATCTATTATCCAAGAATACTGAGCTAAGTAAAAACCTAGACTTGGTAAGTAAAATGAATGAAACACTAACCAAAGAGCTTCTTGTGACTAAAACTGAAGCTGAAACTGGAATGAGATGGACCAGGTCCTCCATATTGCTTGACAACATTCACAAGAATCGTACATCTGAGAGACATGGGATAGGTTTTGATAGAACTAGCTCTCAAATAAAAAATCCCAACATAGATTTTCTATGCATGCACTGTGGGTTGGTAGGGCATAGAAGTTATGATTGTCAAAGAAAACAAATGGCTCATAACAAAAATTTGAAATCTTTGAGAAAACCTCATCATGAGCAAAACAAATCCCTACAGTCAAATCTCTTCCTAGATGGGCCAGAAAAAATCTTATTCATCCATTCTTTAAGCATAAATCAAAGTGGATCTGGGTACCAAAATCTAATCCTCGAAATTAAAACTGCAGGGATCAATGAAAGGAGCAACAACAGTGGTACTCGGATAGTGCATGTTCCAGACACATGACTGGAGATAAACGGAGCTTCCTCTCACTCAAAAACATTAAAGGAGGAAACATTGCCTTTGGTAATGGAAAGAGTGGGGAAATTCAGGGAATTGGAAAGGTTGGGTCAATGGATACTCATGCAATTGAGAACGTATACTATGTGAATGGCCTACAACATAATCTAATGAGCGTATCTCAAATATGTGATAAAGGAAACAATGTTCTCTTTACAGAAAAAGAATGCAGAGTAACAAACTCAGTGACTGGGAACCTGGTTCTACTAGGTAAGAGACACAAGAATATGTACAAAGCCAAGATTGTTGACACTAAGGAAGATACTCTTAATGTCTAAGTGCAGTTTCTTATTGCTCCATGCTCTGGCACAAAAGAATGGGACACATTAGTTTGACAACAATAAATAAACTCATATCTAAAGACCTGGTTAGGGGACTGCCAACCAAAGTTTCAGGGACAACCAAGTATGTGGAACCTGCATTCAAGGAAAACAGGTTAGATCATTCTTCAAACCAAAGTTGACAGTCAGTACTACCAAGCCACTAGAACTGCTTCACATGGATTTGTGTGGACCAATGCGTATACAAAGCAGAGGTGGGAAAAGATATGTGTTTGTAATAGTTGATGATTATTCAAGATTAACTTGGACATTGTTTCTTGCAACAAAGGATGAAACATTCACTAGGTTTGAAATCTTTGCAAAGTTGGTTCAGAAAAAATTCAACAAAGAAATAATTAGCATCAGATCTGATCATGGGCTGGACTTTGAGAACTCACAATTCCTACAATTTTGTATTACAAATGGGATTGAGCACAACTTTTCAGCACCTAGAACACCTCAACAAAATGGTGTAGTTGAGAGGAAAAATAGAACACTGGAATATATTGCAAGAACAATGTTAATCTCAAGCAAACTTCCAAATCCTATTGGGCTGAAGCTGTAAACACATGATGTTATCTAATAAACAGGTGTCTGATCAGATCAGTTTAAACAAAACCCTATATGAGCTGTTAAAAGGAAGAAAACCAAATTTAGCACGTCTTAGGGCCTTTGGGTGTGTATGCTTTATACACAACAATGATAAAGACAATTTGGGAAAATTTGATGCCAAGAGTGATGAAGGAATTTTTCTGGGTTATTCATCACAAAGCAAAGCCTACAAGGTACTTAATAAAAGAACAAATTGTGTAGAAGAAAGTGTTCATGTTGTCTTTAATGAAAATAATAGTGAAGTTGAAGGAAATTCAGAGGATGAACAGAATGTAGGAACCTGCTCCAAGTCATCAGAACCAAAAATATGGGAAGAAGAATCCATACCCTCTCATAAAACTCCTGAAATAGAAGATAAGTCTACTAATGAAATTGGTCCTTCTGCCTCTCAAAAGCAAGTAAACATCCAAACTCACAGCTGGAAACATCAAAGCTCTCATCCTCTACAAAACATTCTTACTACACTTAACTCAAGCATCTCAACAAGATCCAAATTACGTAGCATGTGTGCCTTTTCTGCCTATGTATCCCTGATTGAGCCAAAAAATATAAAGGAAACACTATTAGACTCTGATTGATTAGTGCTATGCAAGAAGAACTTAATCAGTTTGAAAGAAGCAGAGTATGGAACCTGTTTCCAAAACCTCAAAACAGAATGGTAATAGGAACAAGGTGCGTGTTTAGAAATAAGCTCGATGAACAAGGTCAAATCATACGCAACAGCTAGGCTGGTTGTAAGGGGATATAACCAGAAGAAGTATAGAGACTACGATGAAACTTTTGCATCCGTAGCAAGAATTGAGGCAATGAAGAATTGGTCGCATATGCTGCTCACATGGAGATTAAACTCTACCAATGGATGTCAAAAGTGCCTTCTTAAATGGTTATCTGCAAGAAAGGTGTATGTGAAACAACCCCCAGGTTTTGAGAATACCAAGTATCCTGATCGTGTATATAAACTAGACATAGCACTCTATGGGCTAAAACAAGCACCTAGAGCATGGTATGATCGATTTTCCACTTTTCTTCTCACACATGGACACACAAGAGGAAAACTTGATAATACACCGTTTCTTCGAAAACAAGGTGAAGATTTGTTCATAGTCCAAGTATATGCAGATGATATCATATTTGGAGGAACCAATAACTCACAAGGAGTAGAATTTGCTCAACTAATGAATAGTGAATTTGAGATGAGTATGATGGGAGAACTAAACTTCTTTTTAGGACTCCAAATCAAACAAACTCCAGCTGGAACATCAATTCATCAACAAAAATACATCAAGGAATTTTAATAAAGAAATATGATATGAATGAAGCTAAGTCAAATGACACACCCATTGGGACAACAACAAAACTTGATAGAGATGAACCAGGTTCACAATAAATGACACTAGATATAGAGGTATGCTTGGATCACTCCTATACCTTACTGCCAGTAGACCTGATATAGTGTTCAGTGTTGGTCTATGTTCACTGTTTCAGTCCTGTCCTAAGGAATCACATCTAAAAAGCTGTCAACAGAATCTTGAGATATTAAAGGCACAATGAACCTGGTTCTCTGTATCACCAACTGTGACTCCTTTTGATCTAAAAGATTTGCTGACGCAGATTATGCAGGACATATGGTAGATAGAAAAAGTACCTCTGGGATGGCACATATTTTAGGACCATGTCTAATATCTTGGGCAACTAGAAAACAAAATTCGGTTGCTTTATCTACTGTTGAGGCTGAGTATGTAGCAGCTGCTTCATGTTGTGCCCAACTTCTTTGGATAAAACAGCAGCTTAAAGATTTTGGCATAAAAACAGGTTGTATACCTATTTTATGTGATAATACATACAAGTGCTATGAACATGGCCAAAAACCCAGTTCAACACAAATGCACCAAACACATAGATGTTAGACATCACTTCCTTTGTGATAATGTTGAAAAAGGAAACATAGTAATGAAGTTCTGCAAAACTGAGGATCAAGTTGCTGATATTGTCACCAAGGCACTAGGAAGAGAATCATTTCAGAAAAATAGACTTGAGTTAGGGCTCATCTTTTTAGATTGATTTCTGTCTAACCAAGTTGTAAGGATATAAGAACCAGGTCCAGTAGTTTGTTCTACAACTGCTTTACACTAAGCAAGGAAAATTAGCAGTCAAAAATAAAAAAAAAAATATTTCTTCTTCTCTCTCCTATGTCACGTCTCTGAAAAGCAGGTGCAACCGTCAAAACACACGTCTCTTCGATGTCAATTCCCTATAATTACTAAAACTCCTCAAATATAACATCAAAACCGTTCCCAATAAAGCACTCTCTCTAAACAAGTAACCAACTCTTTCTCATCTTCCATTCTTTTTCAGAAAAACCCTCAAAAATCACCATGTTTAATCCTCTTGTTGCTTACTCATATGATGAAAATTCATGTGACAGTGCATCTTCTCAGGGGGAAGAGAACCCTGTCATTGATACAATACTCACTCAGGGGGAAGAAAACCAACCCACAACCAAACCATCTACATCCTCCCCCAAATCAGGTCCGTCTGCATCTCCACCACCACCAGTTATAGAAACATCTCCACCACCAGTTGCAGAGTCACCACCACCACCTGTAACAGAATCACCATCACCACCAGTCAAAGAAACTCCACTACCACCAAACCCAGAAACACCCATAACCACTATCCCAAAAAACCCCTCTTCTTCCCCATCTCACAAAACCACTCCTCAAAATCCACCACCATCTCCACATTCTCTAAACAATGATGACATCCTTCTAAGCACACTTCACCCTAAAAAACTAAGACGGCCAAGAAAACACATTGCAGTCAAACACTTCGTCCACACAGGCAGTAACCGGCGAGTGTGAATGTAGTCAACAACTGATTTGCGACATCCAGTGTGAAGCGTCGTCGTCTGGGTAAGTCTCTTGTTCACTCATCTGTTTCTCCAATGATTCTTGATTCTGAATCTGATGATGTCTTCTGAGGGTGAACATTCTGAAACCCCTCAGTCAAAGTCAAAATCTTCAAAAAGAAATATGGATAAATTTCTCAAAGTTGGAAAGAAAAAATATTTTCAAACCAAAACAGTGCTTAGGGTAGAACTTTTCATCCTGATATTCTATCGATCGAAATAGTCAAGCAGGTTTGTGAGTTACTAAGGTTTCAGGGGTGGGAGGAGTTATTTCTTGAACCTAATCTGATTTATGAACAAGAAGTAGTAGATTTGTATACAAATTTGATAATCTTGGAAGGAGGTGATATCTTCTAATGTGAAGGGAGTTGAAATTGTTTTTGATGCAACTAAGCTTGGGGAAATTTTGCATATACCATATGTGGGTATTAATGAGTATCATTGGGCTTTTGATGAACATTCGAGCCTTCCAGCTAAATTCTCTCAAGGTAGAGTCAATTCTAGGGCACAGACTGTGTTAAAATGTATTATGAAATCAGTTCATAAGCTTCTCTTTGAGATAGTACATAAGGTGATACTGCCTAAAGGTCACCAACGTCACATTGCTTCCATAAGAGATATGGGACTTATGAATGCTCTTGAATGTAAAGAATGCATTGATTGGACCACACTGATCATCAAACACCTTTCTAGAAATTGTTGATCCTAAACTAGGTTCTCATCAATTAGCATTTGGAAATCTATTAACTAGAGTATTTGATGCGTTTGAAGTACCATTAGGAGAAGGAAGGATTTTGACTCGTGCAGATATGTTTACTCAAACCATTCTTGCTGATTGTGGCATTCCCATGGAGTCGGAGCAGGTTGCTAATACTTCTCCAAGTACATCTGGTCCTGTTGCTCAGTTACTCAGGGAACTCAAAATGGCAGAAGAAAAATATGCCACTCTTGAATTGGAAAACCAGAATTTACGTGTTGAACTTCATACTTCAAATGCTGAGATTCACAGGTTGAAAGATCTGTTGGTGCAGAAGCATCTTGCTAACAAGGCAAGGGTTGACAGAGTTCTGGATATGCTTGCTTCTCCCTCCACCAAGCCTAGTCAATCTTCAACTTGAAAAGCATCTTGTTTGCACCTGGTTCTTTTGATTACTAACTCTGTGTTGTTAATCTTCTGTGTGTTGCCAGAACACTTTATATTGCTCAACTGGCTGAGCTTCACTTGTTGTTGTGGATGTTATCTGGTTTTGTTTAGCTATTATTAGACTTTTTTTTTTATTTTTCAAAAAGGGGAAGATTATTATAGTTGCATTATACAGGTTTGTCTTCATCAAACAGGGGGAATATGATAGAATCTGATAATTCTACAAACAGAGAAAATTAAAGTTTTGATGATAGATAAGAAATGCAAATATATGGGTTAAAAAGGTTAGCCAGATTCATCGCCAAATTTGTCGCAACAAGAAGCCACCTAAACGTGTAGCAGTCACTAGAAGTATACAATTAAGTGTACAAGAGCTAAAGAATGCTGAAAATACAAGTTGATACAAATAAGGAAACCTTAATTGCTAAAAGATATAAGTTGATACAAATAAGGAAACCTTAATATATTAAGGAAGGAAGTTGTATATAAAAAGGATTGTGCAATATAAGGTAAAAACAATAATCCTTGTTTATATACAATTACAATTTCTTTACCTTATTTGATAAGGATTCAAGGTAGAAGAAAATTCTATAAGAAGAGGACAAGCGCAGATGAGAAGATCACGACTTCACACAGAGAGAAAAGTGAGAATTATTCATCAATTAAAAGTCCTCAAGATCGATAGGTTTGCTAAGTTCAAGAAGTTCTTGAGTTAGAAGTCTTTGAACATGTAAAACTATTTTCTTGTTTCATTCTTGAGTATTAGTTACGATTTTTTGTACAAGAAGTGGGTTTGGCTTCTTGTAGAATTGAGTTTTGGTGAGGTTTGTAAAAAAAGGTGGGTTTGACCTTTTGGAGAGTAGAAATAGTCGATTATAGTTAATCGAGAGTTGTAGTACTGGTGAGGTTTTTGATTATTGAGTTGTAATCATAAAATCATCTAGTTGAATTAATAAAATGGGGTTTTTCCTTCATTGATTGAGGAAAGTTTTTAATTTAACAAGTGTTTGTGTTTTGACTTAAAACCAACTTACAAGAACCTGGTTCTTGTTCTAGGGGATAGGTTTCTTCAACAATGATCACCAAGTTACACTTAGAACTAACAGTAGTTACACAAAGTAGAATTATAAGTATTTTAAACAATAAAAAAAAACGAAACAGACATGGGTACACCCTTAAGAAAGGCTTAAACACTTTAAAACTCCCTAAAAAAAGAAACTGTGACTGGAGGCTAGCATTTTTAAGTAATAAAGTCAAAATTCTGTATGCAACTAAGGCAAGAAAACAGAGACTACACTTGGGGCACCAGAAACATAAAAGAAGACTATCAAAATCGCAAGTGACAGTGCCTCAAAATAGAACGGCGCAGCTAACATATTCATTGACATCAAACGAAAAATGTATCATCTCAAGCGAACTCAAACAAAGATTCAGCTGAACATAAAGAGACCAAATCGAGCCCACATATATAAGGACATATCAAAGTAGATTCACTGATGCTTGATACCACATTAGGCACAAGATTCAAAGCAAGACGAACATATGATTCAAAACAACACGAAAGATAAACTTAAACAACTACAAACTGATTTGAACATCTAATCGAGGCAAGGCTTGAATAACACAATAATTGGTC
Organism: Solanum corneliomulleri; assembly: GCA_027704805.1. Lineage (NCBI taxonomy): Eukaryota > Viridiplantae > Streptophyta > Magnoliopsida > Solanales > Solanaceae > Solanum > Solanum corneliomulleri. The sequence continues at coordinate 8,999 of JAKWIY010001593.1, read as the reverse complement.
AAGAATGTTCAAAAAGGAATAACCCATGACCGTTCATATTTGATGAAAGCGATAAAAAAGCAAAGGAAGACTCAGTAGAGACAGGCTCACCACATAATGCTCAGAATTGAAATGAAAACTAAACAAAGCAGTAGATATTACCTTTTTTGGGTAGCGATCCGGGACGAACGAACTTGGACGAGCTATCCACCACCACACAAGGAGTTTTGGCAAAAATCGGGGTTCCAAAACAGCAAATCCAAAACTCTAGAATACTATTACCCTATAAAATCCAATCTCCACAACCGTCTTGTGAACTATATTTTTCGTATATGACCTCAAAATCTAATTTTTTTTTCTATCTCCGCCTAAAACTTGATCCCCCATTTGAAATGATATACGACTGGTATTTATAGGAAAAGAACTTAGACCGGTTAGGGGGAAAATCTGGTGGATTAAGAATGAATTCAAATTTCGAAATGCTTTTTTTTTTCGAGGCAATAGCTAAGAGGCATGGGAGAGTTGTTCTCTGCTCTGAAACTCCGCGAAAAAGGGGGAAAGAGGACGTGTCGGCGTATTGCTAGTACTCTTCACGCCTTTTCGTGCAACTACTGATGCAGATGTTTGCTGGAGTCGCTTTTTCTGGTTTTCTGGGTATCGCGTGAAGAAGACGATATTAGGAAAGGTTGGTGTACCTGGATTTGGGCGATTTGATTGAATTTTCAGCTTTGCAGCGCGATTTCTGCTAGGATTTCGTATTTGCGTCTGGTTTTGGACGAGATGGAGTTTCTGGTTTCGCAGGAAGAAGAAGACGCAGGGCTGGGTCAGGTATTTGGATTTTAGGGCTGAGCGTTGGAATTGACATAGATAGACAAGTGTTACATATAATTAGCAATATATAGCTCAATATTAATTAGCAATTAATAAAGGCAGAATAATCTGGTGGATCTTCGTATTGGTATCGAAATGTATTATGAACTCTTCTACTTAGCTTTGAACTCTTATACTCAACATAACACAATATATTAAATTTTTCTGATCATTGATCATTAATATAGATGAGTTGGCAAGAGAGTGTAGTCATACGCCTGCAAAGGCAACTAAACATGATATTTGAAATTTCAACTTTTATTTTTAAGTTATTAAAATTATTTTTTAAAAAAATAAACTTAAAAAGGAAAAAAAAAACCCTATCTTCTTCCCCACACTACCTCCATCTTCTTCCCCACACTAAATTTTTTTCAGTCACCCCAACCCCAATCTATTTTTCTTTCTTATTCACGCTCTATTGTTATTTATCTTCATTTTTTTTTCACTTATTTCTTCTTTTCCCCACCCATCCCTAATTTTTTTCCTCTTCAATCATCACTTTTCCTTTTTTCCCTCTCATAACTAAATTTCTATCTTTCTGCCTTTCCTTGGTCATTTTCAACTTCTTTTTTGTTTTTTTTTTGTTACCCTGAATAAAAAATAAATTTGGGCAAAAAATTTTGAACATAACAAGCAAAGAAAAATCAGAAATTAGTGGAGTTGTTGATATCTCTAATAGTAACTGACCTCTTTGGTGTCAAAATAATAATTGTATTTGTAAGCAATTTGGGTTGGTGAAATAGTATTAGCATTGGATTATGAAAAGTTTGGTTAGATCTGGTTGTTATGTGGTTGGTTGTTGTTATTGCGGTTGTTAGAGACTCTTAGGTTGTTGTTTCTTTGATCTCGCCGGTAAAAATGGCGATGACGCCGGCAAATATGGATGCCGCCGTAAAAAATGGAGACGACGCAATGACTCCATCGATTTCTCCGGCATCGACGAGATCCTTTACCTTGTTCCGATCAATTTGTATTGCTATCCATGACGAGAAATCGAAATGCTATATTGGGTTTTACAATTGGATTCTAAGGGGTTTTACGACGCCGGCTTGGTGGTGGTGGTGAAATAGTGAAAATAGGAGGAATAAATGTCAATAGTAAATTAAAATGGTACAAGCAGGAGGTTAAGTAGTTTCAGACTTCATCAGATTGTTGAATTGTGAAAAAAAATTGAAGAAGAAAAAAAAATGGGAATATGGAGATGGGGAGTTTTGAAGTGAGTGATGGTGAGTTAGGGAAGTGAGGACAAAGGTGTACAAAAATAACAATTTTATTTTATTTGTTAAAATAAATATTTATAAATTTGTCTTCTATTTAATATTTTTACTAATAATTAAAAAATTATTATGAAGAAAATTATGAATTGACATTAATGTATATGACATGGATATAACATGTCATCTATGTAAGGGAGAGTAAGAGAGTGAGAGTGAGATACACATATGGTCAGAGATTTAAAAATCTCATTTTGGTTAAGTATAAGAGTTCATAATACAATCCGATACAAGTACGAGGGTCCTCCAACAGACTATTCTACCATTAATAAACAGGTAAAATTGTCACATATTAGCCTAAAAGTAACTTATCGACATTTTTAATTTACTTTTAAATAATAAAAATATTTTAATATCATCTGTCTTTTAACTTTCAAGCATTATTCTTGAAACTAGCAAAAGATTATTTAAAATTGTCTCTGCTTTCAAATTATTACGTATTTTTTAAATTAATAAAAAAAAATTATTTCCTCTCTCTTCTAACATCAAACTCCTTAAAACTAGCAAAAGATTATTCAAAACTCTCTTCTTTCAATTATTTTGTATTTTTTTTTTAAAAAAATAAACTTAAAAAGGAAAAAAAAAAACCCTATCTTCTTCCCCACACTACTCCACCATCTTCTTCCCCACACTAAATTTTTTTCAGTCACCCCAACCCAATCTATTTTTCTTTCTTATTCACGCTCTATTGTTATTTATCTTCATTTTTTTTTCACTTATTTCTTCTTTTCCCCACCCATCCCTAATTTTTTTCCTCTTCAATCATCACTTTCCTTTTTTCCCTCTCATAACTAAATTTCTATCTTTCTGCCTTTCCTTGGTCATTTTCAACTTCTTTTTGTTTTTTTTTGTTACCCTGAATAAAATAAATTTGGGCAAAAAATTTTGAACATAACAAGCAAAGAAAAATCAGAAATTAGTGGAGTTGTTGATATCTCTAATTAGTAACTTGACCTCTTTTGGTGTCAAAATAATAATTGTATTTGTAAGCAATTTGGGTTGTGAAATAGTAATTAGCATTGGATTATGAAAAGTTTGGTTAGATCTGGTTGTTATGTGGTTTGGTTGTTGTTATTGCGGTTGTTAGATGACTTAGGTTGTTGTTTCTTTGATCTCGCCGGTAAAAATGGCGATGACGCCGGCAAATATGGATGCCGCCGTAAAAAATGGAGACGACGCAATGACTCCATCGATTTCTCCGGCATCGACGAGATCCTTTACCTTGTTCCGATCAATTTGTATTGCTATCCATGACGAGAAATCGAAAATGCTATATTGGGTTTTACAATTGGATTCTAATGGGTTTTACGACGCCGGCTTGGTGGTGAAATAGTGAAAATAGGGAGGAATAAATGTCAATAGTAAATTAAAATGGTACAAGCAGGGAGTTAAGTAGTTTCATGACTTCATCAGATTGTTGAATTGTGAAAAAATTGAAGAAGAAAAAAAATGGGAATATGGAGATGGTGGAGTTTTGAAGTGATGGTGAGTTAGGGAATGTGGAGGAAAGGTGTACAAAAATAACAATTTTATTTTATTTGTTAAAATAAATATTTATAAATTTGTCTTCTATTTAATATTTTTACTAATAATTAAAAAATTATTATGAAGAAAATTATGACTTGACATTAATGTATATGACATGGATATAACATGTCATCTATGTAAGGGAGAGTGAGATACACATATGGTCAGAGAGATTTAAAAATCTCATTTTGGTTAAGTATAAGAGTTCATAATACAATCCGATACAAGTACGAGGGTCCACCAGACTATTCTACCATTAATAAACAGGTAAAATTGTCACATATTAGCCTAAAAGTAACTTATCGACATTTTTAATTTACTTTTAAATAATAAAAATATTTTAATATCATCTGTCTTTTAACTTTCAAGCATTATTTCTTGAAACTAGCAAAAGATTATTTAAAATTGTCTCTGCTTTCAAATTATTACGTATTTTTTAAAATAATAATAAAAAAATTATTTCCTCTCTCTTCTAACATCAAACTATCTCCTTAAAACTAGCAAAAGATTATTCAAAACTCTCTTCTTTCAAATTATTTTGTATTTTTTTTTTAAAAAAATTAATACCATCTCTATTCTATCTTCAACCATTTTCACTTTAAACTAGCAAAATATAGTTTAGAATTATATCTTTTTCTTAAATTAACAAATAATATTTTGTTCATGATTATTCTTCTTTCAAAGGTATTCCTATGAGTTCATTACTTGTCAATTATTTTGCCTTTGAACTCAATTCATATTCACTTAACAAATTTGTATACATTTTTTTGCATTAGTATTCATTAAATAAATATTCATATAATAGATTGACACAAATTTGTATTGGATACATCTGTTTGTATTCATAATAAATTGGTATACATTTACATTTATATGTAGTAATATCTTTCAAATTTTATATAGGTATACATTTATATATTGGATACATTCGTTCATATTCATTTATAAATTGATATACATTTGTTTGCATTAATATCTTTCTAATTTAAAATTTATATTGTATACATTTGTTCGTATTCATAATAAATTGGTATACATTTGTTCGTATTCATAATAAATTGATCTACATTTATTTGCATTAATATTTTTCAAATTTACACAAGTATACATTTGTATTGGATACATTCATCCATATTCATTTATAAATTGACATAAATTTGTTTGCATTAATATCTTTATAATTTTACCTATGTATATAGTTGCTTGTATTACTATTTTGGAATGCAATAAAAAAAATTCGTTAATTATTATTATGTGTTCGTTTGTATTGATGAACAAACTTGGATACATTTGTTAGAGACAAAATAAATATTCATCATCAAATTTAATCAACAAAATCAATATTTTAAAAACTTGTCATAAATATATAATTAATTATTTATTAGAAATTGAGAAAATCTCAATTCAAGAAATCACGATATATTGAAATTTTAGGGGGAAAGAAAACGTTGCAAAAAATACAAATACGATAATTTGTAAAAAGCAAGATAAGGAATGTTTAAAATCTCAATTTTTTAAAAAATAACCCACACAATCAATATAAATAAAATTAGTAGGATTTGAGTTACTTACGGTGAAGAGTTACTATTGTGATTGATCTTTAATAGAAATAATTTAAAGAAAAAGATAGAAATCCTAAACTTGAGAGAGGGAGGAAAAAAAGGAAAGAAAAAGAGAATTAAAGAATACGTAAAAAAAAATTGTTGAAAGATTATAAGAAGAGAGGAACAAGGAACAATAAAAACATAACTGCTAGGAAATAGAGTGAGAAAATCAGGGGGAAAAATCAATTTAAAAAAAAAAAGAATATGACTATTTAATGCCAAATAAATATTTTTTAAAAAAAAATTTTCTAAAAAATTTAAAGTGGACTATTTATTACCAATAAAGTCTATAGGTTGTCTTATCGTGTCATTTTTTCTAGGGAAAATTGTATAAAATAGCAAACTAATAACCTAAATTAAATGGAATAGCTAGGGTTTGATTTAATTGTGCTCCATAGCAAACATTATCAAAAAATTTGCCAGCGTCTCTCTCCCAGGAATCTCGCTCGCCACTCTCCATTCTCGCTCGCCTCTCTCGCTTTATACACAGAAGTGTATAATTATGTTTCTGTTTTGTATAAAGCGAGAGAAAATTGTATATACACATGCAAAAATGTATATCTTCGTGTTATACACTTAATTATACAATTTACAAACATTTTACTTCAAAAATTGCAGAGAAAAAGGCCAACGAATTATACAATTGCGAATTATACAATTGCAGTGAAATACAATTTTCTCTAGCTTTATACAACAGAAGTGTATATATTGTGTTTGTGTTTTTGTATAAAGCGAGAAAAACATATATCTTCTTGCTATACACTTATAATTATGCAATATACATACATTTTAATTCGATTCAACTATATGCAAAGCAAATTATACAATTGCAGCGAAATAGGCCAGCGAATTATTGTCACGACCCAAAACGAGCCGCGAGTGGCACCCACACTTATCCTACTATGTAAGCGAACCGACCAATCTAAACCCCAACATTTCAAACATAATGAACAATATACAATGCAGAAGACTTTAAAACTCTTTAATATAACCAATAAACAACTTCTAAAATTTATCAATTACTATCCCCAAAATCTGGAAGTCATCATCACAAGAACATCTATCCTCAAATTACTAAATCTAAGAGTATCTAAGAAGCTAGAATAAATAAAAAGCTAGTCCATGCCGAAACTTCAAGGCATCAAGACATGAAGGAGAAGATCCAGTCCAAGCTAGAAGCATTAGCTCACCCTGAAATCTGGTGTAATGAAGACTGGCTAGAGTTGCGGTTGAGTTGAAGACGACGGTACGTTTGCTGCACTCCACAAATAACAAAGAAAGAAACATACAAGTAGGGGTCAGTACAAAACACAAGTACTGAGTAGGTATCATTGGACAACTCAAAATAGAAAACAGTATATATCAGATAATAACATAAAATCAACTAATATTCTTAACAGGCGACATTAACAATTACCATAACCCTTGGTCTCAACACCAAGCACATCAATGAGGATTCAAGCCTCCCCATCATACTCATTTGGGAATTAGTTCTTTACAATTTAGTATATTATCATTATTCAAGATTCATTATCTTTATTCCTCTTGTGTCGGTACGTGACACTCCGCTCCACTACTACTATCCTGGTGTCGGAACGTGACACTCCGATCCATATACTATCCTGGTGACGGAACGTGACACCCGATTCATATACTATCCTGGTGTCGGAACGTGACACTCCGATCCATATACTATCCTGGTGCCGGAACGTGACACCCGATCCATATACTATCCTAGTGTCGGAACGTGACACTCCGATCCATATACTATCCTGGTGCCGGAACGTGACACCCGATCCATATACTATCCTGGTGTCAGAACGTGACACTCCGATCCATATACTATCCTGGTGTCGGAACGTGACACTCCGATCCATATACTATCCTGGTGTCGGAACGTGACACTCCGATCCAAATACTATCCTGGTGCCGGAACGTGACACCCGATCCTCTAATCTCATTACTTTAGTTCATCAAGCCTTCTTTTATACCAAGGCATCATCAATCTCATTACTTTAGTTCATCAAGCCTTCTTTTATACCAAGGCATCATCAATCTCATTACTTTAGTTCATCAAGCCTTCTTTTATAACAAGGCATCATCATTAACAAAGTAAATTTAGGATTCAAGATTCAATAGCCTCATCATACTAATTCATCACAATTATATAATTACATCATGTAAGCACACAATTAAGCATATAGAAGGTTTTATAATACTACCCAACACATATCATTCGCTATTAAGAGTTCACTACGAATAGCATAAATCATAACCTACCTCCACCGAAGAATTGTGATCAAGCAAGCTAATCCTCAAAGCTGCGTTCTTCTTCTCTCCCTTGTTCGTTCGTTTCTCCCTCTCTTGTTTTTTCTATTTTTCTTATTCAAACCCTTTTTATTTTACCCTAATTAGCATATAATTAAGTATAAAAGATGACAAAAGTAACCCACCAATTAATTCAAGGTTATCTCCTTTAATCCCCAAGTAATTAAATTATTAACATTAACCCACTAACTTTATAATTAAAGCAGGAATAGTCCAAAACACCCCCTTAAAATATTTAACAGAAATCCGACCCAGTCAGGGTTACGCAGCCTGTGACGGCCCGTCGTGCCTGCGACGGTCCGTCTGGCTGCTTCCGCACAAAGTTCAGAAACTCAATTCCTTGAAGAGTCTATGACGGCCCGTCATGCCTGTGACGGTCCGTCCTGCCACTTCGTCGCGAAGTTCAGAGAGTCGATCACAGTACCCAAATTTCAGAATTCTAAGTGTTTTGGAACGAGACACCCTCGACGGTCTATCGTGCCCATGATGGTCCGTCGTGGGATCCGTCGACCAAGACAGTTTTTCCATAAATAAAATCTGCTGCTTAAAACGACTAAACAGGTCGTTACAATAGATACCAATTTACCCATCGTTCGTCCTCGAACGATCACAAGAAGAAAAACAAGGGCAATAGGGAGTACCTCGATCTGTAAACAGGTGTGGGTATCTTTCTTGCATATCAGCCTCCTTCTCCCAAGTGGATTCTTCAACTGGTCGATTCTTCCATTGAACTTTAATGGATGCAATCTCCCTTGACCTCAACTTGCGAACTTCTCTATCTAAAATAGCAACAGGTTCCTCCTCATAAGACAAATTCTAATCAAGCAGAACTGAATCCCAACGAATGATGTAGTTTCCATCCCCATGGTATCTTTTCAACATAGACACATGAAATACCGGATGTACTCCTGACAGTCCTGGAGGCAAGGATAATTCAAAGGCAACCTCCCCCACGCGCTTCAGAACTTCAAAGGGACCAATATACCTTGGTCTAAGCTTACCTCGCTTACCAAACCACATCACCCCTTTCATGGGTGAAACCTTCAGCAAGACTTGCTCACCCTCCATAAACTCCAAGTCTCTAACCTTTCGATCTGCATATTCTTTTTGCCTACTTTGAGCCGCTAGAAGCTTTTCTTGAATGCATTTTACTTTATCCAACGATTCCCTCAGAAGGTCAGTACCCCAAGGTCTAACTTCAAATGCATCAAACCACCCAATGGGAGACCTACATCTTCTCCCATACAGTGCTTCAAATGGGGCCATATCAATACTTGAGTGATAGCTATTGTTGTAGGAGAACTCTGCTAGGGGTAAGAAGTTATCCCAATGGCCACCAAATTCTATCACACATGCACGAAGCATATCCTCCAACACTTGAATCGTTCGCTCAGACTGACCATCGGTCTGAGGATGG
>JAKWIY010001592.1:0-17933 GCA_027704805.1 Solanum corneliomulleri | reverse complement strand
TCACAAATCTTTCCACAGAATTAACTCTCTGAACTTTGTGACGGACATGCAGGACGGACCGTCATAGCCATGACGGACCGTCACAGGTTGCGTAACCCTGACAGGTCGGATTTCTGTTAAAAGTTTTTAAGGGACGTTTGGACTATTCATGCTTATAATATAAAGTTAGTGTGTTAATGTTAATAATTCAATTACTTGGGGTTTTAAAAAGAGGTACCTGAAAAATAGTGGGTTACTTTATCATCTTTTAAACTTAATTATATGACAAATAGGGTAAAAGAAAAGGGTTTGAATAAGAAAAATAGAAAGAACAAGGAGAGGGGATAACGACCGAACGAGAGAGAGAGAAGAACGCAGCTTTGGGAAAGTAGATTGCTTGATCACAATTCTTCGGTGGAGGTAGGTTATGGTTTATACTATCCTCATAGTAAACTCTTAATAGCGAATGATATGTGTTGGGTAGTATGTAAAATCTTCTATATGCTTAATTGTGTGCTGGCATGATGTGATTATTAATTGTAATGGATTGAGAAGATGAGGCTATGAATATTGAATCTAAATTACTTTGTTAATGATGATGCCTTGGTAATAAAAGAAGGCTTGATGAACTAAAATAATGAGATTAGAGGATCGGGTGTCACGTTCCGACACCAGGATAGTATTAGAGGATCGGGTGTCACGTTCCGACACCAGGATAGTATTGATGGATCGGAGTGTCACGTTCCGACACCAGGATAGTATTGATGGATCCGCGTGTCACGTTCCGACACCAGGATAGTATATGGATCGGGTGTCACGTTTCGGCACCAGGATAGTATATGGATCAGAGTGTCACATTCCGAGACCAGGATAGTATATTGATCGGAGTGTCACGTTCTGACACCAGCATAGTAAAGAGAATGAATCTTGAAATATGCTAATATACTCAACCTAAAGAACCTGTTTCCCAAATGAGTATGGTGTGGAGGCTTGAGTCCTCATAGATGTGCTTGGTGTTGTGACCAAGGGTTATGGTAATTGTTGTTATCACCTGTTAAGAATATTAGCTGATTTTATGTTATTATCTGATATTTACTGCTTTCTATTTTGAGTTGGCCGATGATACCTACTCAGTACTTGTTTTTTGTACTGACCCCTACTTGTATTTGTTTTCTTTGTTAATTGTGGAGTGCAGCAAACGTGCCATCGTCTTCAACTCAACCGCAACTCTAGCCAGTCTTCATCACACCAGATTTCAGGGTGAGCTAATGCTTTTAGCTTGGACTAGATCTTCTTCTTCACGTCTTGATGCCTTGAAGTTCTGGCATGGACTAGCTGTTTATTTATTTTAGCTTCTTAGACACTCTTAGATTTAGTAATTTGAGGATATATGTTCTTGTGGTGATGACTTCCAGATTTTGGGAATAATAAGTATTGAGTTTTTAGAAGTTATTTAATCGATTTTCATTAATGAGCTTAAGTCTTCCGCATTATATTCTATTTATTATGTGGAAATGTTGGGGTTAAAATTGGTTGGTTCGCTCACATAGTAGGATAAGTGCGGGTGCCACTCGCGGCTCGTTTTGGGTCGTGAAAAACATTGGTATCATAGCCTTAGGTTCGTCGGTCTCATCACACAAGAACGAGTCTAGTAGAGTCTTTAGGAACGGTAGGGGGACGCCTTTACTTTTCTTTGAGAGGCTATAAGACTTTAGGAAAATTCCATTCTTTCTTTCTTTCTTTGGTGCTATTACTTGGATCCAATTGGTATCTAGGTGATACAAATTGGTACCTGACCATCTTCACTCTATTTTGCATGACTGTTAGAACTAGAGCAACAACTGCGCCAACACAAACACCGGCAAGACAAAATGCGTCTGAGCCAGCCACTGGGGGTGTAGCTCGAAGAGGAGTAGTGGCAAGAGGCCGTGGTAGAGGTCGCGGGAGAACGTCCTCTAGAGGAAGAGGACAAGCACCTAGCCCATCTAATACTAGGGCGGTGACTCCTCCACCGACTGAGGAAGTAGTAAGAGAGGGTGAGGAAGGGGAAAATGAGCAAGTGCAGAATGAGGAATTACCACCCCAACCTACCCTAGAGATGATTAACCAGGTTCTTGCTTATCTTAGCGGGTTATCTGATCAAGGCCAAACGCCTCCAGTGTTTTCTGCACCAGCACCTCAGGTTCTGGAAGCACAACATGCAGCTGTTGTGGCTCCCCGCATGGATGCCTCATTGGAAATAGGCACGTTTTCTCGTTTGACTATAGGGCCTATAATGACAAGTGATCAGCATGAACTTTTCAGTAAGTTCTTGAAATTGAAACCTCCAGTCTTCAAGGGTGCTGAATCTGAGGATGCCTACGATTTTCTGGTTGACTGGCATGAGTTACTACTACAAAAATGGGCATAGTAGAACGATTTGGCGTTGAGTTTGTAACCTATCAGTTTCAGGGAAATACCAAAATGTGGTGGCGGTCACATGTTGAGTGTAAACCCACACAGGCACCACCTATGACTTGGGCGCATTCTCTAGCTTATTTATGGAGACGTATATCCCCCGGACCTTGAGGGATAGGAGGAGAGATGAGTTCTTGAGCCTAGAGCAAGGTAGGATGTCGGTTACTGCGTATGAGGCTAAGTTCCGTGCATTATCCAGGTATGCCACCCAGCTTTGTTTCAGTCCACAAGAGCGGATTCGCCGTTTTGTGAAAGGGTTGAGGTCAGATTTGCAGATTTCAGCCTTACAGGTAGCGGCTACAGCAAAATCCTTTCAGGAAGTGGTAGACTTCGTGATAGAGGTGGAGGGAGTGAAGCCAGATGACTTCACCATGGCATCGACATCTAAAAGGTTTCGTAAGGGAGGTGAGTTTAATGGTTCTTACTCCAGAGGGCAGGGTTCAGGAGGATATCCAGCCCGACCTATTCAGACTTCACTGCAGGCTGTAGTTGGGGGTCCACCGCAGACCGGTCAACATTTCTCTGAGTTTGGAGGTTATCCCCAGACTTCGTCATTCTCACAGAGACCTATGCTTGAATCCAGAGAGTGTTATGGATGTGGCGAGACTGGACACATTAAGAGGTATTGTCCAAAACAGAGTTATAGACCTCCAATAGTCAGAGGTAGAGGTGGTCATGGAAGAGGCCGTCATTCTGGAGGACGTGGTGGCCGAGGTAATGGTGGCCACAACAACGGTCGGGGTGACGGGAAAACTGGAGCCACTACAGCACAACATGGTAGGGACAACGGGCAGACAGGCGATAGGGCCCATTGTTACGCTTTCCCCGAACGGTCTGAAGTGGAGACATCTGATGCTGTTATCACAGGTAATCTTTTGGTTTGTGGTTGCATGGCTTCTGTATTATTTGATCCTGGCTCCACATTTTCATATGTATCTTCCTCATTTGCTACTGGTCTTAATTTACCTTGTGAATGTGCTTGACATGCCTATTCGTGTGTCCCTACTCTCGGTGGGTGAGTCTGTGATAGTTGAAAGGTATATAGGTCTTGTCTGGTGACTTTTGTGGGAAGCAATACTCATGTAGACTTGGTTATCTTAGAAATGGTTGATTTCGATGTAATTCTGGGTATGACTTGGCTTTCTCCGAATTTTGCGATCTTAGATTGTAATGCAAAAACTGTAACGTTGGCCAAGACTGGGGCAGATCCGTTAGTGTGGGAGGGTGACTACACTTCCACTCCAGTTCGTATCATCTCCTTTCTTCGTGCTAAGAAAATGGTTAGTAAAGGGTGTTTATCTTTATTTGCACACCTCAGAGATGATACTACCCAAGTACCTTCAATTGAGTCGGTTTCGATAGTCCGTGAGTTTCCGAATGTGTTTCCTGCAGACCTTCCTGGTATGCCACCGGATAGAGATATTGACTTTTGCATTGATCTTGAACCGGGTACTCGCCCCATTTCCATACCCCCTTATAGAATGGCTCCCGCGGAGTTAAGGGAGTTAAAGGCTCAACTTCAAGAATTGTTAGGAAAAGGCTTCATTAGACCAAGTCTATCTCCTTGGGGTGCTCCTGTTTTGTTTGTGAAGAAGAAGGATGGGAGTTTTCGGATGTGCATAGACTACAGGCAACTGAATAAGGTAAGTGTTAAGAACAAGTATCCTCTTCCTCGCATTGATGATTTGTTCGATCAGTTACAAGGTGCTTGTACCTTCTCAAAAATCGATTTGAGATCTGGTTATCATCAATTGAAAATACGGGCAACGGATGTGCCAAGACTGCTTTTCGGAACCAGTATGGGCATTATGAGTTCTTAGTAATGTCTTTTGGGCTTACGAATGCCCCTGCTGCTTTCATGAGCTTGATGAATGGGATTTTTAAGCCATATCTGGATCTCTTTGTCATTATATTCATTGATGATATACTGGTATACTCAAAGAGCAAGAAAGAACATGAGGAACACTTGAGAATTGTATTGGAAATGTTAAGAGAGAAAAAGCTTTATGCCAAATTCTCCAAGTGTGAGTTTTGGCTAGATTCAGTGTCCTTCTTAGGGCACGTAATTTCTAAGGATGGAGTGATGGTGGAGCCATCTAAGATTGAAGCAGTGAAGAGTTGGGCAAGACCTACTAATGTTACAGAGGTAAGGAGCTTTGTTGGTTTAGATAGCTACTACCATCGATTTGTCAAGGGATTTTCCTCTGTTGCTTCCCAGTTGACAAATTTGACTAAGCAGAGTGTCCCATTTGTATGGTCGGACGAGTGCGAAGAAGCTCAGAAGACTCAAGACCTTGTTGACGAAGCAATCGAACCTTGCTATACAATCCTTAAGTTTGTGACTATTGGCAAGAACTTAAGTGGAGGTGTACAATTTCATTGTCTATTGTGATGCATCCTATTCGGGTTTGGTGGCAGTGCTAATGCAAGATAAGAATGTAATTGCTTATGCTTCGAGGCAATTAAAGGTGCAGGAACGTAATTATCCAACTCACGATTTGGAGTTGGCTGCGGTAGTGTTTGCATTGAAGCAGTAGAGACATTATCTATATGGGGTTAAGTGTGAAGTCTATACGGATCATCGTTTGAATTTGAGACAGAGGAGATGGATGGAACTACTGAAGGACTACGATATCACTATTTTATATCACCCAGGAAAAGCTAACGTTGTGGCAGATGCGTTAAGTAGAAAAGCAGGGAGCATGGGAAGCCTAGCCCACTTAAAGGTTTCTAGACGCCCATTGTCTAGAGAGGTTCAGACTCTGGCTAATGACTTTATGAGGCTAGAGGTAAATGAGAAGGGAGGATTTTTGGCCAGTGTGGAGGAAAGATCTTCCTTCCTTGACAAAATTAAGGGAAAACAGTTTACTGATGAGAAACTGATTCGGATCCGAGATAAGTTGTTGTGAGGAGAGGCTAAAGAAGCACAAATCGATAGGAAGGTTTTTTGAGAATTAAGGGAAGGGTATGTGTACCCCGCGTCGATGATTTGATTCACACTATTCTTACAGAGGCTCATAGTTCAAGGTATTCTATACATCCTGGTGCAACCAAGATGTATCGTGACCTAGAGCAACACTTTTGGTTGAGCAGAATTAAGAGCGACATTGTTGATTTTATTGCCAAATGTCCAAATTGTCAGCAAGTAAAGTATGAACTCCAGAGGCCCGGAGGAACACTTCAAAGAATGCCCATTCCTGAATGGAAGTGGGAGAGAATTGTAATGGACTTCGTGGTTGGTCTTCCCAAGACAATGGGTAAGTATGACTCCATTTGGGTAATTGTTGATAGGTTAACTAAGTCTGCTCACTTCGTTCCGATCAAGGTGACTTACAATGCAGAGAAGTTAGTCAAACTCTATATCTCAGAAATTGTTCGATTGCATGGAGTTCCACTTTCCATCATATCAGATAGAGGTACGCAATTTACTTCTAAGTTTTGGCGAACATTGCATGCTGAATTAGGTACTAGGTTGGATCTTAGTACCGCATTTCACCCTCAGACCGATGGTCAGTCTGAGCGAACGATTCATGTGTTGGAGGATATGCTTCGTGCATATGTGATAGAATTTGGTGGTCATTGGGATAACTTCTTACCCTTCGCAGAATTCTCATACAATAATAGCTATCACTCAAGTATTGGTATGGCCCCATTTGAGGCACTGTATGGGAGGAGATGTAGGTCTCCCATTGGTTGGTTTGATGCATTTGAGGTTAGACCTTGGGGTACTAACCTTCTGAGGGAATCGTTAGATAAAGTAAAATGCATTCAGGAAAAGCTTCTAGCGGCTTAGAGTAGACAAAAAGAATATGCAGATCGAAAGGTTAGAGACTTGGAGTTTATGGAGGGTGAGCAAGTCTTGCTGAAGGTTTCTCCCATGAAAGGGGTAATGCGGTTTGGTAAAAGATGTAAGCTAAGCCCAAGGTATATTGGACCATTTGAAGTACTTAAGCGGGTAGGGGAGGTGGCCTATGAATTAGCCTTGCCTCCAGGACTATCAGGAGTGCATTCGGTATTTTATGTGTCTATGTTGAAAACATAGAAACTACATCATTCGTTTGGATTCAGTTCTGCTTGATGAGAATTTGTCTTATGAGGACGAGCCTGTTGCTATTTTAGATAGAGAAGTCTGCAAGTTGAGGTCAAGGGAGATTGCATCCATCAAGGTTCAATGGAAGAATCGGCTGGTTGAAGAGTCCACTTGGGAGAAGGAGGCTGATATGCAAGAAAGATACCCACACCTGTTTACAGATTAAGGTACTCCTTTTTGCCCTTGTTTTTCTTCTTGTAATCGTTCGAGGATGAACGATGGGTAAATTGGTATCTATTGTAACGACCTGTTTAGTCGTTTTGAGCAAGTAGAGTATTTTTGGTAATAACTGTCTGAGTCGACGGATCCCACGACGGACCGTCATGGGCACGACGGACCGTCGAGGGGGTCTCGTCCCAAAACACTTAGAATTCTGAAATTTGGTACTGAGATCAACTCTCTGAACTTCGTGACGGAATGGCAGGACGGACCGTCGTTGGCATGACGGACCGTCACAAATCTTTCCACAGAATTAACTCTCTGAACTTTGTGACTGACATGCAGGACGGACCGTCACAGCCATGACGGACCGTCACAGGTTGCGTAACCCTGACAGGGTCGGATTTCTATTAAAAGTATTTAAGGGACTTTTTGGACTATTCATGCTTATAAATATAAAGTTAGTGGGTTAATGTTAATAATTCAATTACTTGGGGGTTAAAAGAGGTAACCTTGAAATAAATAGTGGGTTACTTTTATCATCTTTTATACTTAATTATATGACAATTAGGGTAAAAGAAAAAGGGTTTGAATAAGAAAAATAGAAAGAACAAGGAGAGGGAGAAACGAACGAACGAGAGAGAGAGAAGAACGCAGCTTTGGGAAAGTAGATTGCTTGATCACAATTCTTCGGTGGAGGTAGGTTATGGTTTATACTATCTCATAGTAAACTCTTATAGCGAATGATATGTGTTGGGTAGTATTGTAAAGTCTTCTATATGCTTAATTGTGTGCTTGCATGATGTGATTATGTAATTGTAATGGATTGAGAAGATGAGGCTATGAATCTTGAATCTTAAATTTACTTTGTTAATGATGATGCCTTGGTATAAAAGAAGGCTTGATGAACTAAAATAATGAGATTAGAGGATCGGGTGTCACGTTCTGACACCAGGATAGTATTAGAGGATCGGGTGTCACGTTCCGACACCAGGATAGTATTGATGGATCTGAGTGTCACGTTCCGACACCAGGATAGTATTGATGGATCCGCGTGTCACGTTCCGAAACCAGGATAGTATATGGATCGGGTGTCACGTTCCGAAACTAGGATAGTATATGGATCGGAGTGTCACGTTCCGACACCACGATAGTATATGGATCGGAGTGTCACGTTCCGACACCAGTATAGTAAAGAGAATGAATCTTGAAATATGCTAATATACTCAACCTAAAGAACCTGTTTCCCAGATGAGTATGGTTTGGAGGCTTGAGTCCTCATAGATGTGCTTGGTGTTGTTACCAAGGGTTATGGTAATTGTTGTTATCACCTGTTAAGAATATTAGCTGATTTTATGTTATTATCTGACATATACTGCTTTCTATTTTGAGTTGGCCGATGATACTTACTCAGTACTTGTGTTTTGTACTGACCCCTACTTGTATTTGTTTTCTTTGTTAATTGTGGAGTGCAGCAAACGTGCCATCGTCTTCAACTCAACCGCAACTCTAGTCAGTCTTCATCACACCAGATTTCACGGTGAGCTAATGCTTCTAGCTTGGACTGGATCTTCTTCTTCACCTCTTGATGCCTTGAAGTTCTGGCATGGACTAGCTGTTTATTTATTTTAGCTTCTTAGACACTCTTAGATTTAGTAATTTGAGGATAGATGTTCTTGTGGTGATGACTTCCAGATTTTGGGAATAATAAGTATTGAGTTTTTAGAAGTTATTTAATCGATTTTCATTAATGAGCTTAAGTCTTCCGCATTATATTCTATTTATTATGTTGAAATGTTGGGGTTTAGATTGGTTGGTTCGCTCACATAGTAGAATAAGTGTGGGTGCCACTCGCGGCTCGTTTTGGGTCGTGACAAATATAGATAAATCATTAGTATTATATTGGAAAATGTCTGGTGTAGAGGTAGCACCAGGAAGTAAGATATTCACAGCAAGATGTAAAAACCTATATATATTAACAACAAAACACAAGGTAACAACAAAAAATAAAATTAATAAAATAAAAATAGAAAATCCCTTTGAAAAAATAATCACCATTATAGATAATAATGATTACAGGTATAAAAAATAGACATAGAAAAAGATATAGAAATTGTAAAAGAAAGATTAAGTACTTCAAGCGTACCAAATACCTTAACAAGAGCTACCTCATCAAGAATGAGTTCATCTATAAGAAACTATGAAACTCCAAAAAGTTTAATAGAAGATATGATGCCATACCATTATTTTATAACATGAATAATAGATCAAAGAAGATATAAAATTTTAATAAATACAGGATAAGAAGAAAATTACATAGCAAGAGAATTAGTATTGGAAACAGAAATTATAAAAACAGGAAACTTATGTCCTGGACTACCTAGCGAGATAGTAAATACAAATGAAGAAATAACAGAGAAAGAAGTAATTATAGGAGGAATACCTTTAATTATACCATTTAAAATTTACCAAGGAGATCAAAATGTTACATTAGGAATAAAATGGTTAGAAAAAGTTAAACCATACAATATAGAAAATGAACAATTAACAATAACTTGCCAAAATAAGAAAATAATTATATAAAGAACAAAATGAATAATGAAAATATATATACATGCAAAAATTATTGTTGAAGGATATCACAACAGATATTATACCCCTATGATAGATACAGGAGCAAAAGCAAACATATGTAAATATAATTGCTTACCAGAAGATAAATGGGAAAAATTAAAAACACCAATGGTAGTAACAAGATTTAATAATGAAGAAAGTATGATTAAATACAACGCAAAAACTATAAAAATACAAATATGGGATAAAATATTGACAATAGAAGAAATGTACAATTTTGAATTTACAACAAAAGATATGTTCTTAGGAAGGCCATTTTTAGATAGATTTTATCCACACATAATAACAAAAACACATTGGTGGTTTACTACACCATGCGGAAACAAGATAGGAGCAAAAAGAGTAAATAATAAACAACGAAAACCTATGGAATGGATAAAAGGACGTGAAAAAATAAACCAAGAAATGGAAAATATAAATAAGAAACAAATAACACAATTAGAAATTATCATATTTACGATAGACAAAGTCAGAATAATTAATGAACAACTATACAATGAAGATCCATTACAAGGATGGGAAAAACATAAGACAAAAGTAAAAATTGAACTAATAGATGAAAATAGTATAATAACACAAAAATCATTAAAATATAACTTTGATGATTTAAAAGAATTCAAAATACATATAGATGAACTATTAAAAAATAATTACATACAAGAAAGTAATAGTAAATATCCAAGTCCAGCATTTATAGTTATAAAACATAGTGAACAAAAAAGAGGTAAAAGTAGAATGGTCATAGATTATCGTAATCTAAATGCTAAAAATAAAAGATACAATTACCCAATACCAAATAAAATACTAAAAATAAGACAAATACAAGGATATAACTATTTTAGTAAATTTGACTGTAAATCAGGATTTTATCATCTAAAACTAGAAGAAGAATCTAAACAACTAACAACATTCACAGTACCGCAAGGTTTCTATGAATGGAATGTTTTACCGTTTGGATATAAAAATGCACCAGGTAGATATCAACATTTTATTGATAACTATATTAACCAGTTAGAAAATTGTATTGTATATATAGATGATATATTACTATATTCTAAAACACAAGATGAAAATATAAGAGTGTTAGAAAAATTTATACATATAATTAAACACTCAGGTATAAGCTTAAGTAAAAAGAAAGCAGAAATTATGAAACCACAGATTGTAACAACCTGTTTAGTCGGTTCGAGCAGTAAAATTATTTTTGATAAAAACTAACTGGGTCGACGGATCACGCGACGGACCGTCATGGTCACGACGGACCGTGATGGACTCTGTCGTCCCATACATGTGTAATTTCTTTTGCTTCTCTCCTCATTACCCTCGACGACAAGTAGGACGAACCGTCATAGGCACGACGGTCCGTCGAGGGTCTTCGTTCCAAAACACTTCAACTCTGAAATCTGGGTACTGGGATCGACTCTCTGAACTTCACGACGGAACTGCAGCACAGACCCTCGTAGATACGACGGACCGTCACAAGCTGCGTAACCCCGACCTGGTCAGACTTCCGGTAAAAGTTTTAAAGGGGTGTTTCAGACTATTCATGATTATAATTATGAAATTAGTGGGGTAAGTTTAATAATTTATTTACTTGGGGGTTAAAGAGAATAATAGGGAAATAGATAGTGGGTTACTTTTATCATAATGGATTATATGATAATTAGGGTAAAAGAAAAAGAATCTGCAGAAGAAAAATAAAAAGAACAGAAAGGGAGAACGAGTGAGAGAGCGTCAAACGAAAGAAGGAGGTGGGCGACTTGGACTTCAGATTAAAAAGATTCATAGACACCGAGGAAGGCAAAGGCATTGGGGAGGTAGCTTGCTTGATCACGATTCTTCGGTGGAGGTAGGTTAAGGTTTATTTCTATGTGATAGATAAACTCTAAATAGCGATCGATATGTATTTGGTGGTATTGTAAAGTCTTCTATGTGCTTGATTGTGTGTTTGTATGTTCTGATTGTGTAGTTGTGGTTGGTTAGAATGATGATATTGTTGAATCTTCAATCTTAAATCCTCTATATTAAGATGACGCCTTGACATAAAGAAGACTTGATGAAATAAAATAATGTGATAAATGGATCGGAGTGTCACGTTCCGACACGGTAATATTGGATCGGAATGTCACATTCTGACACGTATTAGGGGATCGGAGTGTCACGTTCCGACACGGTATATGGGATCGGAGTGTCACGTTCCGACACGATAATAATAAAGAGAAGGAATCTTGAATTATGTTAATATACTCAATTTCGAAGAACCTATTTCCCAAATGAGTATGGTGTGGAGGCTTGAGTCCTCGTAGGTGTGCTGGGTGTTGTTGCCAATGGTTCTTGTACTTGTTTCTTGTCACCTGTTAAGTATTGTGGTTGATTTTATATTATTATTTAGTATATATTGCTTTCTATTTTGAGTTGGCCGATGATACCTACTCAGTACGTGTTCCTTGTACTGACCCCTACTTGTATTTTTCTTCTTTGTTATTTGTGGAGTGCAGCAAGCGTGCCATCGACTTCGAGTCGCCCTCAACTCTAGCCAGACTCCAGCATCTCAGATTTTTTGGTGAGCTATTATTCCTAGCTCGGAAAGGATTCTCTCCCTCACGTCTTAATGTCTTTGAAGTTCGGACATGGACCATCATTTTACTTATTTTAGATTCTTAAATACTCTTAGATTTAGAAATTTGAGGATAGATGTTCTTGATGTGATGACTTCCAAATTTTTGGAATAATAATTGTTAAACTTTAGAAGTTTATTTAATTGATTACGTTAATAAGTGTTGGATCTTCCGCATTATTTTTACTATTCATAATTGATATACTGGTAACTGTTGGGGTTTAGATTTGTTGGTTAGCTCACCTAGGAGGATAAGTGTGGGTGCCACTCGCGGCTCGTTTTGGGTCGTGACAAAAATTAGTATCAGAGCGTTAGGTTCGTTGGTCTCATCACACAAGAACGAGTCTAGTAGAGTCTTGAGGAACAGTAGGGGGACGCCCTTACTTTTCTTTAAGAGTCTATAGGACTTTAGGAAAACTCCATTCTTTCTTTCTTTCGTGCTATTACTTGGATCCAATTGGTATCTAGGTGATACAAATTGGTATCTGATATCCTCGCTCTATTTCGCAGATGGTTAGAACTAGATCAACAACTATGCCAACACCAACACCGGCAAGACAGGGTGCTGAATCAGAAGATGCCTATGATTTTCTGGTTGATTGTCATGAGCTGCTACATAAGATGGACATAGTAGAACGATTCGGTGTTGAGTTTGTGACCTATCAGTTTCAAGGGAATGCCAAAATGTGGTTGCAATCGTATGCTGAGTGTCAACCAGCACAGGCACCACCTATGACTTGGGCATCATTTTCTAGCTTATTTATGGAGAAGTATATACCCGGACTTTGAGGGACAAGAGGAGAGATGAGTTCCTGAGCCTAGAGCAAGGCAGGATGTATGTTGCCGCTTATGAGGCTAAATTTCGTGCACTATCCAGGTATGCCACACAGCTTTGCTTCAGTCCACAAGAGCGGATTCGCCGTTTTGTGAAAGGATTGAGGTCAGATTTGTAGATTCCAGCCTTACAGGTAGCTGCTGCAGCAAAATCCTTTCAGGAAGTGGTTGATTTTGTGATAGAGGTGGAGGGGGTGAAGCCAGACGACTTCACCATGGCGTCGACATCTAAGAAGTTCCGTAAGGGAGGTGATTTTAGTGGTTCTTACTCCAGAGGGCAGAGTTAAGGAGGTTACCCAGCCCGTCCTATTCAGTCTTCACTACAGGCTGTAGCTGGGGGTCCATCGCAGACCAGTCAACATTTTTCTGAGTTTAGAGGTTATCCCCAGACTTCGTCATTCTCACAGAGACCTATGCTTGACTCCAGAAATTGTTATGGATGTGGAGAGACTGGACATACTAGGAAATATTGTCCAAAACAGAGTTACAGACCCCCAATAGCTAGAGGTAGAGGTGGTCATGGTAGAGGCCGCCATTCTGGAGGACGTGGTGGCCAAGGTATTAGTGGTCACCAAATCAGCCGGGGTGGCGGGCAAGTTGGAACTACTGCAGCGCAACATGGTAGGGGCAACAAAGAGACATGTGATAGGGCCCATTGTTATGCTTAACCCGGGAGGTCTGAAGCAGAGACATCTGATGCTGTTATCACAGGTAATCTTTTGGTCTGTGATTGCATGGCTTCTATATTATTTGATCCTGGATCCACATTTTCATATGTATCTTCCTCATTTGCTACTGGTCTTGATTTATATTGTAATTTGCTTGACATGCCTATTAGTGTCTCTACTCCTGTGGGTGAGTCTGTGATAGTTGAGAAGGTGTATAGGTCTTGTCTTGTGACTTTTGTGGGGAGCAATACTCATGTAGATTTGATTATCTAGAGATGGTTGATTTTGATGTAATTCTGGGTATGACTTGGCTTTCTCCAAATTTTGAAATCTTAGATTGTGATGCTAAAACTGTGACATTGGCCAAGCCTGGGATAGATCCGCTAGTGTGGGAGGGTGACTATTTCCACTCCAGTTCATATTATCTCTTTTCTACGTGCTAAGAGAATAGTCAGTAGGGGTTGTTTAGCTTTCTTGGCACATCTCAGGGATGATACTTCCCAAGTACCTTCGATTGAGTCTGTCTCGATAGTCCGTGAGTTTCTGGATGTGTTTCCTGCAGACATTCTTGGTATGCCACCGGATAGGGATATTGATTTTTGTATTGATCTGGAGCCGGGTACTCGCCCCATTTCCATTCCCCCTTATAGAATGGCTCCAGCTGAGTTAAGGGAGTTAAACGCCCAACTTCAGGAGCTGTTAGGTAAAGGTTTAATTAGACCAAGTACATCCCCTTGGGGTGCTCCTGTTTTATTTGTGAAGAAGAAGGACGGAAGTTTTCGGATGTGCATAGACTACAGGCAACTGAATAAGGTAACTATTAAGAACAAGTATCCTATTCCTCGCATTGATAATTTGTTCGATCAGTTACAAGGTGCTTGTACCTTCTCGAAAATTGATTTGAGATCTGGTTATCATCAATTGAAAATACGGGCAGCAGATGTGCCAAAGACTGCTTTTCAAACCAGATATGGGCATTATGAATTCTTAGTAATGTCTTTTGGGCTTACGAATGCCCCTGCTGCTTTCATGAGCCTGATGAACGGGATTTTTAAGCCATATCAGGATCTCTTTGTTATTGTATTTATTGATGATATACTGATATACTCAAAGAGCAGGAAAGAACATGAGGAGCATTTGAGAATTGTATTGGAATTGTTGTGGGGGAAAAGGCTTTATGCCAAATTCTCCAAGTGTGAGTTTTGGCTAGATTCAGTGTCCTTGGGGCACGTGGTTTCTAAGGATGGAGTGATGGTGGATCCTTCTAAGATTGAAGCAGTGAAGAGTTGGGTAAGACCTACTAATGTTACAGAGGTAAGGAGCTTTGTTGGTTTAGGTAGCTACTACCGTTGATTTGTCAAGGGATTTTCTTCTATTGCTTCCCAACTGACAAATCTGACTAAGCAGAATTTTCCATTTGTATGGTCGGACGAGTGTGAAGAAAGCTTCCAGAACCTCAAGACCTTGTTGACTACTGCACCAATTCTTACCTTGCTAGTGAAAGGTAAGAATTTCATTGTTTATTGTGATGCATCTTATTCTGGCTTGGGTGCAGTGCTAATGCAGGAGAGAAATGTAATTGCCTATGCTTCGAGGCAATTAAAAGTGCATGAACATAACTATACGACCCATGATTTGGAGTTTGCTGCAGTTGTGTTTGCATTAAAGCAATGGAGACATTATGTATATGGGGTCAAGTGTGATGTCTATACAGATCATCGTAGTTTACAGTATGTCTTTACTCAGAAAGATTTGAATTTGAGGCAGAGGAGGTGGATGGAACTACTGAAGGACTATGATATTACTATTTTGTATCACCCAGGAAAAGCTAATGTTGTGGCAGATGCTTTAAGTAGAAAAGCAGGGAGCATGGGAAGTCTACCCCACTTACAGGTTTCTAGACGCCCATTGGCTAGAGCGGTTCAGACTCTGGCTAATGACTTTATGAGGCTGGAAGTACTAGAGAAGGGAGGATTTTTGGCCTGTGTGGAGGTAAGATCTTATTTCCTTGACAAGATTAAGGGAAAACAGTTTACTGATGAGAAGCTGAGCCGAATTCGAGATATGGTATTACGAGGAGAGGCTAAAGAGGCTATAATTGATGAGGAAGGCATTTTGAGAATTAAGGGAAGGGTATGTGTGCCCCGTGTCAATAAATTGATTCACACTATTCTTACAAAGGCTCATAGTTCAAGGTATTCTATACATCCTGGTGAGCCCAAGATGTATCGTGATCTAAAGCAACATTTTTGGTGGAGTAGAATGAAGCGTGACAATGTTGATTTTGTTGCCCAATGCCGAATTGTCAGCAGGTAAAGTATGAACACCAGAGGCCCGGAGGGACACTTCAGAAAATGCCCATTCCTGAATGGAAATGGGAAAGAATTGCAATGGATTTTGTGGTTGGTCTTCAAAAGACATTGGGTAAGTTTGATTCTATTTGGGTAATTGTTGACAGATTAACTAAGTCTGCTCACTTCATTCCGGTCAAGGTGACTTACAATGCAGAGAAGTTAGCCAAACTCTATATCTCAGAAATTGTTCGATTGCATGGAGTTCCACTTTCCATCATATCAGATAGAGGTGCGCTATTTACTTCTAAGTATTGGAGAACATTGCATGCTGAATTAGGTACTAGGTTGGATCTTAGTACTGCATTTCACCCTCAGACCGATGGTCAGTCTGAGCGAACGATTCAGGTGTTGGAGGATATGCTTCGTGCATGTGTGATAGAATTTGGTGGTCATTGGGATAACTTCTTACCCTTAGCAGAGTTTTCATACAATAATAGCTATCACTCAAGTATTGATATGGCCCCATTTGAGGCGCTGTATGGGAGGAGATGTAGGTCTCCCATTGGTTGGTTTGATGCATTGATGAGGTAAGAACCGATGGAAGGTACCGATCTTTTGAGGGAATCGTAGATAAAGTAAAATTCATTCAGGAGAAGCTTCTAGCAGCTTAGAACAGGCACAAAGAATATGCAGATCGAAGGGTTAGGGACTTGGATTTTATGGAGGGTGAACAAGTCTTGCTGAAGGTTTCACCCATGAAAGGGGTGATGCGGTTTGGTAAGCGAGGTAAGCTTAGTCCGAGGTATATTGGTCCATTTGAAGTTCTCAAGCGCGTGGGGGAGGTGGCTTATGAATTGGCATTGCCTCCAAGACTCTCAAGAGTGCACCCGGTATTTCAAGTGTCTATGCTGAAAAAAAATACCATGGGGATGGAAACGACATTATTCGTTGGGATTCAGTTCTTCTTGATGAGAATTTGTCTTATGAGGAGGAGCTGTTGCTATTTTAGATAGAGAGGTCCGCAAGTTGAGATCAAAGGAGATTGCATCTATCAAGGTTTAGTGGAAGAATCGGCCAGTTTAAGAGTCCACTTGGGAGAAGAGGCTGATATGCAAGAAAGATATCCACATCTTTTTACAGATTCAGGTACTCTTTCTCGCCCTTGCTTTTCTTCCTGTGATCGTTCGAGGACGAACGATGGGTAAATTGGTATCTATTGTAACAACCTGTTTAGTCGGTTCAAGCAGTAAAATTATTTTTGATAAAAACTGACTGGGTCGACGGATCACGCGGTGGACCGTCATGGTCACGACGGACCGTGATGGACTCCGTCTTCCCATACTTGTGTTATTTCTTCTGCTGCTCTCCTCATTACCCTCGACCACAAGTAGGACGAACCGTCATAGGCACGACGGTCCGTTGAGGGTCTTCGTTCCAAAACACTTCAACTCTGAAATCTGGGTACTGGGATCGACTCTCTGAACTTCACGATGGAACTGCAGCACGGACTGTCGTAGATACGACGGACCGTCACAAGCTGCGTAACCCCGACCTGGTCAGATTTCTGCTAAAAGTTTTAAAGGGGTGTTTCGGACTGTTCATGATTATAATTATGAAATTAGTGGGGTAAGTTTAATAATTTATTTACTTGGGGGTTAAAGAGGATAATAGGGAAATAGATAGTGGGTTACTTTTATCATAATAAATTATATGATAATTAGGGTAAAAGAAAAAGAATCTGCAGAAGAAAAATAAAAAGAACAAAAAGGGAGAACGAGCGAGAGAGAGTGAAACGAAAGAAGGAGGTGGGCGACTTGGACTTCAGATTGAAAAGATTCATAGACACTGAGGATGGCAAAGGCATTGGGGAGGTAGCTTGCTTGATCACGATTCTTCGGTGGAGGTAGGTTAAGGTTTATTTCTATGTGATAGATAAACTCTAAATAGCGATCTATATGTATTGGGTGGTATTGTAAAGTCTTCTATGTGCTTGATTGTGTGTTTGTATGTTTTGATTGTGTAGTTGTGGTTGGTTAGAATGATGAGACTGTTGAATGTTCAATCTTAAATCCTCTCTATTAAGATGACGCCTTGACATAAAGAAGACTTGATGAAATAAAATAATGAGATAAATGGATCAGAGTGTCACGTTCCGACACGACAATATTGGATTTGAGTGTCACGTTCTAACACGTATTAGG
>JAKWIY010001591.1:0-18024 GCA_027704805.1 Solanum corneliomulleri | reverse complement strand
TTAAGTCATTTCTAGTCAGCCCAACCCCTTTTTATTTTATATCTAACCCTTCTTTTACCTCTTCCCAGACCAACGCAAAAACCCCCAAATCATCCCTTTTCTCCCGACCAACCCCACCGCCCAAGTTCTTCTTCCCTAGAAAATTGAAACCCATGAGTTTCTGAAGCTTCAACAAGTATGAAATCTAATTTCATGCGTTCGCCCTTTTTCCTCTTCCAAATCGCGCGTCGAAAGAAGGTGTCACGACCAAAAAATGGGCGTGATGGCACTCGTCTTATCCCACCAAGACAAGTAAGCCTAAAATTCAACTATTACAATAAAAATGCGGAAAATTTACTATCAACTTACAGTATACCCAAAAACCTGGTTGTCACGTGTACAAGCCTCTAAAGTATTACAATCGGATAAAAAGAAAATATAAATCTCATATGATATTGTTTCTAGAGTAGAACAAAATCATAAACAAGAGTAAGGAGGGATGCTGAGATGACCAACAACTACCTCACAAAATCTCCAGGAAGCCTCGAAAAAGAAGAGAATATATCATAAAAGTCCGGGCTAGTAACCTACAAAAATTTGTAGAAGCAAGGGGTGAGTACCAAACCACACGGTACTCAGCAAGTAAACCTTTAAACACAAGCTAAGGGGATGAAATACGGGTACTCCTACCACCCCCAACCGAACCTCCAACAACTACAACCTGCATAAACATCAGCCCAACCTAACAACTCACAGTTTACATAGAACGTAACTCAACAAAAACATTTAGACAAATTACATATCCTCCACAACAACACTGTAACAAATTACATATCCTCCACAACAACACTTTAACAAATTATATATCCTCAACATCAACACTTAAACAAATTAGACATCCTCAATAGCAACACTTCCACAAAATTTACATATCCTCAATAACACACTTCAACAAATTACATATCCTCAACAACAACACTTCAACAAATTATATTTCCTCAATAACAAGCTCAGTATTCAACAATCACAAGTTTCGAAAAAGGCAATCACTAGATCAGCAAAACACAATATCAAGTTCACTAATGATAAGTATGTGCAATGTAATGGAATGCAATGTCAAGTATAATGATGCATGTCTGACCTAGTGATACACACCCGCTGTCTCTCAGTCCGGGACCCATGGGGGACATATCTGTCCATGCATCTGTCGCGGCGCACGATACGACCCTCGATAACAGTAACCATCGCAGCGCGCGATACGTCCCTTGAAATATAGTATCAATCGCGGCGCGCGATACTGTCACGACCCAAAACCGAGCCGCGACTCGCACCCACATTTACCCTCCTATGTGAGCGAACCAACCAATCTAACCCTTGACATTTCAATGTATCTCAACAGAAAATAATGCGGAAGACTTAAACTCATTAATAAAAACCAATTCAATAACTATTAAAATTCAACATCTATTATTTCCCAAAATCTGGAAGTCATCATCACAAGAACATCTATGATCAAATTACTAGACTAAGAGTATTCTAAGAAACTAAATAAATAAAAGCTAGTCCGTGCCGGAAGTTCAAGGCATCAAGACTTGAAGAAGAAGATCCAGTCCAAGCTAGAAGCATTAGCTCACCCTGAAGATCCGGTGTGACGAAGACTGGCTAGAATTACTGTTGAGTTGAAGACGACGGCACGTTTGCTGCACTCCACAAATAACAAGGAAGAAAACATGAAAGTAGGGGTCAGTACAAAACACGGGTACTGAGTAGATCATCACGGCCAACTCAAAATAGAAGACAATATATATCAAGTAATATTATAAAATCAATATGATACTCAACAAGTAGCAAAAAAGTACTATAATCATCATAAGTATATAAGTACCAAGTTCATCCATGAGGACTCACGCCTCAATACATACTCATTTGGGAATTAGGTTCATTAAATTGAGTATATTAACATCTTTCAAGATTCATTATCTTTCTTCCTCTTGTGTCGGTACGTGACACTCCGCTCCCTCATTATCTTTGTTCCTCTTGTGTCGGTACGTGACACTCCGATCCGCTACTACTATGTGTCGGAACGTGACACTCCGATCCCCTAAACCTACGTGTCGGTTCGTGACACCCGATCCCCTAAATCTATGTGTCGGTTCGTGACACCCGATCCCCTAAATCTATGTGTCGGTTCGTGACACCCAATCCCCTAAATCTACGTGTCGGTTCGTGACACCCGATCCCCTAAATCTACGTGTCGGTTCGTGACACCCGATCCCCTAAATCTACGTGTCGGTTCGTGACACCCGATCCCTTAATTCTATGTGTCGGAACGTGACACTCGATCCCTTAATTCTATGTGTCGGAACGTGACACTCTGATCCCCCTAATCTCATTCTATCAATTCATCAAGCCTTCTCTTATACCAAGGCATCATCATTCTCATTACTTTATCATCAAGCCTTTTCTTATACTAAGGCATCATCAATCTCATTACTTAGTTTATCAACCCTTCTTTATTACCAAGGCATAATCATTAACAAGAGATTAGGGTTTTTCAAGATTTAGGATTCAATGACTTCATCATGCTCATATAATCACAATTATATAATACACATTCATACAAGCATACAATTAAGCACATAGCAGGGTTTACAATACTATCAATACATATCATTCACTTATAAGAGTTCCTATGGAATATCGTAAAAACATAACCTACCTCCACTGAAGATTCGTGATCAAGCAAGAAGATTCCCAAAGCTGTGTTTTTTTTCCTCCCTCTCGATCGTTCTCTTTCCCTCTTCTTTGTTCTTTCTATTTTTCCTATTCAAACCCTCTTTCTTTTACCCTAATTAACATATAATTAAGTGTAAAAGATGACAATAATACCCCACTAATTAACTCAAAGTTACCTCTTTTATCCTCCAAGAATTTGAGTATTAATATAAACCCACGAATTTTATAATTATGCAGGAATAGTCCAAAACACCCAAAAAAAACTTAACCAGAAATCCAATCCAGACTGGGATTACGCAACCTGTGACGGCCCGTCGTGCCTGCGACGGTCCGTCCTGCAGGTCGTCGCAAAGTTTAGAGACCCAATTTCCACCAAGGGTCTGTGACGGTCCGTCACGCCTGTGACGGTCCGTCCTGCACTTCCGTCACGACGTTCAGAGAATTGTTCCCAGTACCAAATTCTCAAGAGTTGAAGTGTTTAGAAACGGGGGCTCACGACGGTTCGTCGAACCTGTGACGGTACGTCCTGTAGGTCCGTCACAGAGTTCAGAGAGTCAATTTCAGTACTCAGATTTCAGAATTTCTAAGTGTTTTGGAACGAGACACCCTCGACGGTCCGTCGTGCCCATGACGGTCCGTCGTGGTATCCGTCGTCTCAGCCAGTTTTTCCAGAAATAAAATCTGCTGCTCAAAACGACTAAACAGGTCATTACAATAGATACCAATTTACCCATCGTTCGTCCTCGAACGATCAAAAGAAGAAAAACAAGGACGAGAAGAAGTACCTGAATCTGTAAACAGGTGTGGGTATCTTTCTTGCATATCAGCCTCCTTCTCCCAAGTGGCTTCTTCAACTGGTCGATTCTTCCATTGAACTTTGATGGATGCAATCTCTCTCGACCTCAACTTGCGAACTTCCCTATCTAGAATAGCGACAGGTTCCTCCTCATAAGACAAATTCTCATCAAGAAGGACCGAATCCCAACGGATAATGTAGTTTCCATCCCCATTATATCTTTTCAACATAGACACATGGAATACCGGATGCACTCCGGACAGCCCTGGGGGCAAAGCTAGCTCATAAGCCACCTCCCTTACTCGCTTAAGTACCTCAAATGGTCCAATATACCTTGGTCTTAGTTTACCTCTTTTACCAAACCCACGCATTACCCTTTCATGGGCGAAACCTTCAACAAGACTTGTTCACCCTCCATAAACTCCAAATCTCTAACTTTCGATCTGCATATTCTTTTTGCCTACTTTGAGCCGCTAGAAGCTTTCCTTGAATGCACTTCACTTTATCTAACTAATCCCTCAAGAGGTCAGTACCCCAAGGCTAAACTCAAATGCATCGAACCAACCAATGGAGACCTACACCTCCTCCCATACAATGCTTCAAATGGGGCCATGTCAATGCGGAGCGATAGCTATATTGTATGAAAATCTGCTAAGGGTAAGAAGTTTACCAATGACCACCAAATTCTATCACACATGCACGAAGCATATCCCTCCAACACTTGAATCGTTCGCCTCAGACTGACCATCAGTTGATGGTGTGAAACGCAAGTACTAAGGTCCAACCTAGTACCTAATTCAGCATGAAATGTTCTCCAAAACTTAGAAGTAACTGCGTACTACCTCTATCTGATATGATGGAGAGTCGAACTCCATGCAATCGAACGATTTCTGAGATGTAGATTTTGGCTAACTTCTCTGCATTGTAGGTCACATTGACCGGAATGAAGTGAGCAGACTTAGTTAACCTATCAACAATCACCCAAATAGAGTCATACTTACCCAATGTCTTTGCAAGACCAACCACGAAGTCCATTGCGATTCTCTCCCACTTCCATTCAGGAATGGGCATTCCTCTGAGTGTTCCTCCGGGCCTCTGGTGTTCATACTTTACTTGCTGACAATTTGGACATTTGGCAACAAAATCCACCATGTCACGCTTCATTCTACTCCACCAAAATGTTGTTTTGGTCGCGGTACATCTTGGTTGCACCAGGATGTATCGAATATCCGGAACTATGAGCCTCTGTAAGAATAGTGGGATCAAGTCATCAACACGACGCACACATTACCCTTCCCTTGATTCTCAAAAAACCTTCCTCATCGATTTGTGCTTCCTTAGCCCTCTCGCAACACTTTTCTCGGATTCGGAGATTAATTTCTCATTGTTAAACTGCTTTCCCTTAATTGTCAATGAAGGAAGATCTTGCCTTTACACAAGCTAACATCCTCCCTTCTCAATTTAATTCCTAACCTCATAAGGTCATAGCCAGAATCTGAACCTCTCTAGCCAATGGGCGTCTAGAAACTTTGCAAATGAGCTAGACTTCCATGCTTCCGGCCTTTCTACTTAGAGCATCCGCCACAAAATTCACCAAACACAAGACCTATATACCTTTCACTATCACAGACTCACCCACCGGAGTAGAAACACGAATAGGCATGTCAAGTTAAGTAATTCACAATGTAAATTTAGACCATTACCAAATGAGGAAGATACATAAGAAATGTGGATCCAGGATCAAACAATACAGAAGCCATGCAATCACAAATCAAAAGATTACCTGTGATGACAGTATCTGATGTCTCCGCTTCAGATCTCCCAGGAAAAGCGTAACAATGGGCCCCATTACTTGTCTGTCTGTTGCCCCTACCATGTTGTGTTGTAGTGGCTACAGTTTGCCATCACCTCTGCCGTTTTGGTGACCACCATTACACTCGACCACCACGTCCTCCAGAATAACGGCCTCTACCATGACCACCTCTACCTCTAGCTATCGGGGGGTCTATAACTCTGTTTCGGACAATCCTCCTAATATGCCCAGTCTCCCCACATCCATAACACTCTCTGGAGTCAAGCATAGGTCTCTCAGAGAATGTTGACCGGTTTGAGGTGGACCCCCAACTCTACAGTCCGTAGTGAAAACTGAATGGGTCGAACTGAGTAACCTCCGGAACTCTGTCCTCTAGAGTAAGAACCATTAAACTCACCTCCCTTTCGAAACCTTTTTGATGTCGATGTCGTGGTGAAGTCATCGGGCTTTACTCCTTCCCCACTATCACGAAGTCTACCACTTCTTGGAAGGATTTTGCCGTAGCCGCTACTGTAAGGCCGAAATCCGCAATTTGACCTCAACCCCTTCACAAACCGGCGAATCCGCTCTTGTGGACTGAAACAAAGTTGAGTGGCATACCTTGATAATGCACGAAACTTAGCCTCATAAGCATTAACCGACATCCTACCTTGCTCTAGGCTCAAGAACTCATCCCTTTTCCTATCCCTCAAAGTCCGGGGGATATACTTCTCCATAAACAAGCTAGAGAATGAGGCCCAAGTCATAGGTGTTGCCTCTGTCGGTTGACACTCAACATGTGACCGCCACCACATTTTGGCATTCCCTTGAAACTGGTAACGCACGAACTCAACACCAAACCATTCTACTATACCCATCTTATGTAGTAGCTCATGACAGTCAACCAGAAAATCGTAAGCATCCTCAGATTCAGCACCCTTGAAGACTAGAGGTTTCAATTTCAAGAACTTACTGAAAAGTTCATGCTGATCATTTGTCATTATAGGCCCAGTAGTCAGACGTGGAAACGTGCCTATTTCCAATGAGGCATCCATGCGGGGAGCCCCAGCAGCAGCATGTCGTACCTCTGAAACCGGAGGTGTTGGTGCAGAAAACACTGGAGGTGCCTGACCATGATCAGATAACCCGCTAAGATAGGCAAGAACCTGATTGATCATCTCTGGGGTAGGTTGGGGTGGCAATTCCTCATTTTGCGCTTGTTCATTCTCCCCTTCCTCACCCTCTCTTACTACTTCCTCCTCCGTCGGTGGAGGAGTCACCGCCCTAGTATTAGATGGGCTAGGTGCTTGTCCTGTTTCCTCTAGAGGACGTCCTCCCACGACCTCTTCCACGGCCTCTTGCCACTGTCTTCCTCGAGACCACAGGCCCTAGTGGCTGGCTCAGACGTTTCTTGCCTTGCCGGTGTCGGTGTTGATGTTGGCGCAGTCGTTGCTCTAGTTCTAACCATCTGCGAAATAGAGTGAAGATGGTCAGATACCAATTTGTATCACCTTGATACCAATTGGATTCAAGTAGTAGCACGAAAGAAAGAAAGAAAGAATGGAATTTTCCTGAAGTCTTGTAGCCTCTCAAAGAAAAGTAAAGGCGTCCCCCTACCGTTCCTTAAGACTCTACTAGACTCGTTCTTGTGTGATGAGACCAATGAACCTAAGGCTCTGATACCAAGTTTTGTCACGACCCAAAACCGAGCCGCGACTGGCACCCACATTTACCCTCCTATGTGAACGAACCAACCAATCTAACCCTTGAAATTTCAATGTATCTCAACAGAAAATAATGCGGAAGACTTAAACTCATTAATAAAAACCAATTCAATAACTATTAAAATTCAACATCTATTATTTCCCAAAATCTGGAAGTCATCATCACAAGAACATCTATGATCAAATTACTAGACTAAGAGTATTCTAAGAAACTAAATAAATAAAAGCTAGTCCGTGCCGGAAGTTCAAGGCATCAAGACTTGAAGAAGAAGATCCAGTCCAAGCTAGAAGCATTAGCTCACCCTGAAGATCCGGTGTGATGAAGACTGGCTAGAATTACTGTTGAGTTGAAGACGACGGCACGTTTGCTGCACTCCACACATAACAAGGAAGAAAACATGAAAGTAGGGGTCAGTACAAAACACGGGTACTGAGTAGATATCATCGGCCAACTCAAAATAGAAGACAATATATATCAAGTAATATTATAAAATCAACTATGATACTCAACATGTAGCAACAACAAGTACTATAATCATCAATAAGTACTACCAAGTTCATCCATGAGGACTCACGCCTCAATATCATACTCATTTGGGAATTAGGTTCATTAGATTGAGTATATTAACATCTTTCAAGATTCATTATCTTTCTTCCTCTTGTGTCGGTACATGACACTCCGCTCCCTCATTATCTTTGTTCCTCTTGTGTCGGTACGTGACACTCTGATCCCCTACTACTATGTGTCGGAACGTGACACTCCGATCCCCTAAATCTACGTGTCGGTTCGTGACACCTGATCCCCTAAATCTACATGTCGGTCGTGACACCCGATCCCCTAAATCTACGTCGGTTCGTCACACGATCCCCTAAATCTACGTGTCGTTCGTGACACCCGATCCCCTAAATCTACGTGTCGGTTCATGACACCCGATCCCCTAAATCTACGTGTCGGTTCGTGACACCCGATCCCCTAAATCTACGTGTTGGTTCGTGACACCCGATCCCTTAATTCTATGTGTCGGAACGTGACACTCCGATCCCCTAAATCTACGTTCACAGAATTGTTCCCAGTACCAAATTCTCAAGAGTTGAAGTGTTTTGAAACAAGGGCTCACGACGGTTCGTCGAACCTGTGACGGTCCGTCCTGCAGGTCCATCACAGAGTTCAGAGAGTCGATTTCAGTACTCAGATTTCAGAATTTCTAAGTGTTTTGGAACGAGACACCCTCGACGGTCCGTCGTGCCCATGACGGTCCGTCGTGGTATCCGTTGTCTCAGCCAGTGTTTCCAGAAATAAAATCTGCTGCTCAAAACGACTAAACAGGTCGTTACAGATACGTCCCTCTAAATGGTTCATCCTCTCTAAGTTATCATTCTTTCTCAATGCACATAACACTTTCACAACCATGTCTCAGAATAATGCAATGACATGTTCACACAAATAATGAAGAGATGACCATTTTCATAACATTGCACAGTTCACAACCACACAAACATGAAATCACATCAACAATGATTCAATAAGCCATCTAACTTTTCTCAACACATCACACATAAATAATTAATCACATCGCCTTTTGTTATCCCTTTTATTTCATCATTAGAATTAATCAATGTGGACAAGTCAACCCATCACCAATCCCGTTACTCCCAAACATATATCACAAGGAAATACACGCATTCCATACACTTAACAAGAGTTTAGAAATCCACTTGCCTTAACCAATCGAATAATCACTCTGGGACTTGAGCCTTTCCTTTCTGTTGACCTTTCAAATAGATGCAATCTATTCAAGTATATATTCATAATAAGGTTTCGAAACTAACAACACCCACATTATTATAGGTTAAGCCTAGACTCAAAAGATCACCCAATCTATAATCAAATTCCTAAGTTTCAAGCTTAAGTTATGTCCCAATTCTTTTCCAATATCATAAAACTAATGGTATTTATATAAGATTATACCCCTAATATTTAATTACCTATTTCAATATATCAAAATATTGTTTATAATATGATAACTAAAGAAAAATAATAAGAATCTAAAATCACAAATTCCCAAAATATTGGTCTTATACCAGGAAGTCAACTTAATTCATATCTAATGATAAATGTTAATAATAATATCAATTTATAATTAAATAAATGTATCCATAAAGTAATGCCCCAAAGCTTGCAATAACTTTTATCCACAAATCATATAAAAAAATGGTCATATCATCTTTATAACTCACTATCCAATTACACATTACAGCAACCTAACTCCCCAACTTTATTTGTTATTAAGGCTGCCACCTCTTACTAAATTAAAAACGACGTGTAAGCATGTGTGCTCATGAGGAGTTGAGGCATAACATTTGTATTATCTTGGTTAAACTCTTTAAACACTCATCAATAATTTGATACAATATTATATTCCAAATTTCACCATACCACTAGTTCCTACTGCTTTTAGACATTGCAACTGGGGTCAATACAATAACATAAGTTAACCTAACTAGGGGTTTTTCTTCTAGACTCATAATGATAGTATTTATTGTAAACGAACGTACTAATTAACACGCACAAATCAATCAATGTACATACAATATTAAAACTTCTTGAATTTTTACCTGAAGAAGAAGCCGCCTCCATGTCCTTCTGTAACCATGCTTCTATTTTATTTTATTTCCTTCTCCCAATTATTTATTACCCTAATTAGTATATACAACCAATTATGAAAGTAGTCCACTATTAATTTTAATGTTATCTTCTTTAACCATCAACTAAATTTATTAATAAAACTATCCCATTAATTTATAGTTATAATTACAAATAGTCAAAAATACCCATTTAGAATCTATCGAAAATTATTTTATGAAATAAAATGCTCTATTGCTCAAATTGAACAAATGGGTCGTTACATTAGATACCAATTTACCCATCATTCGTCCTCGAACAATCAATAGAAGGCGAGGGTAAAACGGATAGTTGTCTCAATTATTCCTTTACAATATTAGTACCCAAGATCTCACCTCAAAAGTATCGAACCAACTAATTGGAGATCTATACCTCCTCCCATATAATGTCTCAAATGGAGCCATCTTAATACTCCAATGATATCGTTTTGTATTAACTCAACTAACAACAAAACTATTCCCCAGTGGAGTACTCTTCAACTGATGGATTCTTCCACTAGACTTTGACACAACCATCATGATAATTTTTTTAATTTTTTTTTTTACATAATCATGATACAATCCTAAATCAATATTGACCAAAACCAGGAGTATTCCTAAACCATCCACCACAACTCATAATGCACAACCCATCATAGATCTTATCAAGAATACATTCTCACAACAAAACATTTCCTCGAGCTTAAGCTATAAAAATATGATCTTTAGACATTAAGTAATCATCTAGGAAAATCGAACTCATTTGATCCAAATATGGAAAAGATCAAGTAACCACCATCGAGTGATACACCCAAGCATACAGAATTTCTAACAATACTATCAAAATGCAAGATTAGTAGCTATCATAGACAAACCTTAAGAATGACAAAACTAGACCCAATGGTCCTCTCGTTCAATCACACATAGCCAAAACATGATATCGATGATGAGATAAATCTGATGTCTATCGAACAACTGATCGCTCTCTTATAAATTCTCATATTCAAAGTTGTTGTGTTAAGTCACTAGTATACTTTAACTTTCTCAAACAACACCAAATCTTTCGTAACAAGAATGAACAATTCTAACCAAGGTTTCCGCTCTACCAAGAGGACAATCAAATAATTGATACATAACGCAGGTCGAATAACTTCAGATATATATTTATTTATTTATTTATTTATTTTCAATAGTTTCCATATCAAACATCTTCATTCATCTGACTCTATCTCTTTGATTTTCTAGCTACCCACAATCACCAATTTAGTCCCTATTATAATTGCACACATACTTACTTTATCAAACCATACATCCACTGAAGTCGACACTTTTAGTATTAATAAAATATCATAACTACATCGATCATCTACCTTACTCCCAAACCACCATTAGTATCAAAGTACTCTTATAAAATATATGTTCAAACTATGGCTATCTCTCTTTCTATTTAATCATTTCATGACAATTACGAGTTCCAAACAAGGCTACTAACATTATTTAAAATTTGATAGTACCTTTCCATCATGATAAACTGTTAAACCAAACCCAAGTCAATCTCACACCACTTCCACATATCATGCTTTAGCTACCCGTCTAAACCATCACATACCTCATGCCAACACTTAGGAAGTTTCTTGCTCATTCAAATTATTATGTATCCTATTAGCTTATAACCTCTATTCACCATAAAATATCTATGTAACAAATCATAATATTCTATGTAATCCCATCAATAGAGTAGTATTATTCCAACTCTAAATTCTTAATAACCATGTAGAATTATATTACACCTTATGCATCATTCTTAAGTCATCTATCCAAATTTGAGCAATCTAACCCCATGTAAAATACTAAATTCTTCATGCCTCATTGTTTGCAATCCAAATCAAAATTCAATCTTTATAAAAGTCTATGATAAATTCTAGTAAGACTTTATCGAACTACTTCACATCTCACAGTCATATCTAAACTCATAGGCAAAATCAATACAACCATCAACTACAAACCATGGGTTTATACGAGAGGTCTTATTCCTTCACTTTTCTCAAATTCTTCTCATGGTGCAAAATTCTATTCGACCCTTCAATATATCAATATTCTTGTTTCTTTAGATCACTCATCTATCTCGTCCTTTTACCAACAACCCATATTACTTACAAAATAGTAGAAAATCACAACCTTAGATACTCACAAGTCTTTATTACATAAAAAATTTATTTAAGCAACAAATTCTAATCATATACTTTCATTCCAATTACAAATTCTAACGAATTTTTATTTTCCATCATGCTGAGCTAACCCATTTATCACCATGAAGTGAACCTTTTCCTCGATCAGACACCTTAAACTTAGGTATACCAATCAAATTCAAGGGACTAACCCAATTTATATGCACTTTCTTGCTAAATCTTCAATTTACTTCACCCAAGTACACCCACTAGGACTTTCTTTCCCTATAAGTTTGTCATTTTAGTATCAATCTACCTTTTGAAGCTTAAGATAAAATCGTCAGTACTCATTCAGAACCCTCAAGATACATTTCACAACCTAAATGTATTAATATTGTACCAAAGATCCACCACTAAAATTTTTCTTTAAAATAATGCACAACCACTAAAATTTTCCTTCAAAATAATGCTCAATCTAAGTTCCTGTAGTAATAAACTAGTTGGTTTCTAAAATATGAATGCAACAATAAATCTTATTATCTGACCATGTCGTAAAACTTGTAACTCCTTTAGTAATTAGTATTCATACTTGACAATCGACGTCCCTGTTTCCACATAACCCTAGGACTGCCACACCGTGAAAGTCCGTTAGATACCTCACTAGAACACATCATACATGTCCATATTATCGTACCCAAATAGCCCACATATTTCTACACATTGAATAATTTCAAAACAATATCGAATATGTTCTCTCTCTAGACCAAACAATTCATTTTACTTCTTAGATCAATCCAATAACAAAATAACACACTTCCTAACTCTAACCAAGTAAGCATCGATGACTTTCTCTAATATACCCTCACTCGATGAAGTCATAGTAGTGTCTTTATTAACCGACACTAGACATGAGACTACCACCACATTTTGCGATCGAGAAAATATATTTATTTCTAAGGATATTTTTTTTCTTCTGTTGTTGCTATTTAAACTTCAAATACTCTAGTAGTTCCCATATTTGAAATAGAGTGAAGAAGTTCAGATACCAATTTGTATCACCTAGATACCAATTGGATTCAAGTAGTAGCACGAAAGAAAGAAAGAAATGAGCTTTCCTAAAGTCTTATAGCTTCTTGAAGATAAGTAAAGACGTCTCTGTACCGATCATCGAGACTCTATTTAGACTCAACTTGTACACAGGTGAGACCTATGAACCTGGGGCTCTGATACCATTTTGTCACGACCAAAAAATGGGCGTGATGGCACTCGTCTTATCCCACCAAGACAAGTAAGCCTAAAACTCAACTATTACAATAAAAATGCAGAAAATTTACTATCAACTTACATTATACCCCAAAACCAGGTTGTCACGTGTAGAAGCCTCTAAAGTATTACAATCGGATCAAAAGAAAATATAAATCTCATATGATATTGTTTCTAGAGTAGAACAAAATCATAAACAAGAGTAAGGAGGGATGCTGAGATGACCAACAACTACCTCACAAAATCTCCAGGAAGCCTCGGAAAAGAAGAGAATATATCATAATAGTCCGGGCTAGTAACCTACAAAAATTTGTAGAAGCAAGGGGTGAGTACCAAACCACACGGTACTCAGCAAGTAAACCTCTAAACACAAGCTAAGGGGATGAAATACGGGTACTCCTACCACCCCCACCGAACCTCCACAACTACAACCTGCATAAACATCAGCCCAACCTAACAACTCACAGTTACATAGAACGTAACTCAACAAAAAATTAGACAAATTACATATCCTCCACAACACAACTTTAACAATTACATATCCTCCACAACAACACTTTAACAAATTATATATCCTCAACATCAACACTTAAACAAATTAGACATCCTCAATAGCAACACTTCCACAAATTTACATATCCTCAATAACACACTTCAACAAAATACATATCCTCAACAAAAACACTTCAAAAAATTATACTTCCTCAATAACAAGCTCAGTATTCAACAATCACAAGTTCCACAAAAAGGCAATCACTAGATCAGCAAAACACAATATCAAGTTCTTTAATGATAAGTATGTGCAATGTAATGGAATGCAATGTCAAGTATAATGATGCATGTCTGACCAAGTGATACACACCCGCTGTCTCTCAGTCTGGGACCCATGGGGACATATCTGTCCATGCATCTGTCGCGGCGCACGACACGACCCTCGATAACATTAACCATCGCGGCGCGCGATAGGTCCCTCGAAATATAGTATCCATCGCGGCGCGCGATACGTCCCTCGAAATGGTTCATCCTCTTTAAGTTATCATTCTTTCTCAATGCACATAACACTTTCACAACCATGTCTCAGAATAATGCAATGACATGTTCACACAAATAATGAAGAGATGACCATTTTCATAACATTGCACAGTTCACAACCACACAAACATGAAATCACATCAACAATGATTCAACAAGCCATCTAACTTTTCTCAACACATCACACATAAATAATTAATCACATCGCCTTTTGTTATCCCTTTTATTTCATCATTAGAATAAATCAATGTGGACAAGTCAACCCATCACCAATCCCGTTACTCCCAAACATATATCTCAAGGAAATACACGCATTCCATACACTTAACAAGAGTTTAGAAATCCACTTGCCTTAACCAATCGAATAATCACTCTGGGACTTGAGCCTTTCCTTTCTGTTGACCTTTCAAATAGATGCAATCTATTCAAGTATATATTCATAATAAGGTTTCGAAACTAACAACACCCACATTATTATAGGTTAAGCCTAGACTCAAAAGATCACCCAATATATAATCAAATTCCTAAGTTTCAAGCTTAAGTTATGTCCCAATTCTTTTCCAATATCATAAAACTAATTGTATTTATATAAGATTATACCCCTAATATTTAATTACCTATTTCAATATATCAAAATATTATTTATAATATGATAACTAAAGAAAAATAATAAGAATCTAAAATCACAAATTCCCAAAATATTGGTCTTATACCAGGAAGTCAACTTAATTCATATCTAATGATAAATGTTAATTATAATATCAATTTATAATTAAATAAATGTATCCATAATGTAATGCCCCAAAGCTTGCAATAACTTTGATCCACAAATCATATAAAAAAATGGTCATATCATCTTTATAACTCACTATCCAATTACACATTACAGCAACCTAACTCCCCAACTTTATTTGTTATTAAGGCTGCCACCTATTACTAAATTAAAAACGACGTGTAAGCATGTGTGCTCATGAGGAGTTGAGGCATAACTTTTGTCTTATCTTGGTTAAACTCTTTAAACACTCATCAATTATTTGATACAATATTATATTCCAAATTTCACCATACCACTAGTTCCTACTGCTTTTAGACATTGCAACTGGAGTCAATACAATAACATAATTTAACCTAACTAGGGGTTTTTCTACTAGACTCATAATGATAGTATTTATTTGTAACGACCTGTTTAGTCGTTTTGAGCAGCAGATTTTATTTTTGGAAAAACTGGCTGAGACGACGGACACAATGACGGACCGTCGTGGGCACGACGGACCGTCGAGGGTGTCTCGTTCCAAAACACTTAGGAATTCTGAAATTGGGGTACTGAAATCGACTCTCTGAACTCTGTGACGGACCTGCAGGACGGACCGTCACAGGCACGACGAACCGTCGTGATCCCTCGTTTCAAAACACTTCAACTCTTGAGAATTTGGTACTGGGAACAATTCTCTGAACGTCGTGACGGAAGTGCAGGACGGACCGTCACAGGCGTGACGGACCGTCACAGGCGTGACGGACCGTCACAGACTCTTTAGTGAAAATAGAGTCTCTGATCTTTGCGACGACTTGCAGGACGGACCGTCGCAGGCACAACGGGCCGTCACAGGTTGCGTTATCCCAGTCTGGATCGGATTTCTGGTTAAGTTTTAAAGGGTCATTTTGGACTATTCCTTCTTTAATTATAAAGTTGGAGGGTTAATATTAATAACTCAATTTCTTGGGGGATAAAAGAGGAAACTTTAAGTTAATTAGTGGGGTATTATTGTCATCTTTTACACTTAATTATTTGTTAATTAGGGTAAAAGAAAGAGGGTTTGAATAAGAAAAATAGAAAGAACAAGAAGAGAGAGAGAGGATTGATCGAGAGAGGAGAAACCAGAAGAAGAACAAAGCTTTGGGAAATTGCTTGATTGGTTCCAATTCTTTGGTGGAGGTAGGTTATGGTTTTTACGATATTCGTAGTGAACTCTTAATAGTGAATGATATGTATTGATAGTATTGTAAACCCTGCTATATGCTTAATTGTATGCTTGCAAGATTGTGATTATGAGATTGTGATAAAATAAGCATGATGAAGCTATTGAATCCTAAATCTTGAAAGAAAACCCTAATTCACTTGTTAATGATGATGCCTTGGTGTAAAAGAAGGCTTGATAAATTATATAATGAGATTGATGATGCCTTAGTATAAAAGAAGGCTTGATAAATTATATAATGAGATTGATGATGCCTTAGTATAAAAGAAGGCTTGATGAATTAGGGGATCGGGTGCCACGTTCTGGTACCAGGATAGAATGAGGACCGGAGTGTCACGTTCCGACACCAGGATAGTATATGGATCGGGTGCCACGTTCCGGTACCAGGATAGAATGAGGATCGGAGTGTCACGTTCCGACACCAGGATAGTATATGGATCGGGTGCCACGTTCCGGTACCAGGATAGAATGAGGATCGGAGTGTCACGTTCCGACACCAGGATAGTATATGGATTGGGTGCCACGTTCCGGTACCAGGATAGTATATGAGGATCGGAGTGCCACGTTCCGGCACCAGGATAGTATATGGAGCGGAGTGTCACGTACCAACACAAGGGGGATAAAGATAATGAATCTTGAAATATGTTAATAAATTTAACCTAATGAATCTAATTCCCAAATGAGTATGATATTGAGGCTTGAGTCCTCATGTGTGAACTTGGCGGTAATTGTTAATGATATGGTACTTGTTGTTGCTACATGTTGAGTATTGTAGTTTGTTTTATAATGTTACTTGATATATATTGTTTTCTATTTTGAGTTGGCCGATGATATCTACTCAGTACCCGTGTTTTGTACTGACCCCTACTTTTATGTTTTCTTCTTTGTTATTTGTGGAGTGCAGCAAACGTGCCGTCGTCTTCAACTCAACAGTGATTCTAGCCAGTCTTCGCCACACCGGATCTTCAGGGTGAGCTAATGCTTCTAGCTTGGACTGGATCTTCTTCTTCAAGTCTTGATGCCTTGAACTTCCGGCATGGACTAGCTTTTTACTTGTTTTTGTTTTCTTAGATACTCTTAGTTTAGTAATTTGAGGATAGATGTTCTTGTGATGATGACTTCCAGATTTTGGGCATAATAATAATAGTTTTGAATTGTTCTTATTAATGAGTTTAAGTCTTCCGCATTATTTTCTGTTGATATACATTGAAATGTTAAGGGTTAGATTGGTTGGTTCGCTCACATAGGAGGGTAAATGTGGGTGCCAGTCGCGGCTCGGTTTGGGTCGTGACATTATTGTAAAAGAACGAACAAATTAACACGCACAAATCAATCAATGTACATACAATATTAAAACTTCTTGAATTTTTACCTGAAGAAGAAGCCGCCTCCATGTCCTTCTGTAACCATGCTTCTATTTTATTTTATTTCCTCAATTATGAAAGTAGTCCACTATTAATTTTAATGTTATCTTCTTTAACCATCAACTAAATTTATTATTAAAACTATCCCATTAATTTATAATTATAATTACAAATAGTCAAAAATACCCATTTAGAATCTATCGAAA
The DNA here is from genome assembly GCA_027704805.1 of Solanum corneliomulleri. Classification (NCBI taxonomy): domain Eukaryota; kingdom Viridiplantae; phylum Streptophyta; class Magnoliopsida; order Solanales; family Solanaceae; genus Solanum; species Solanum corneliomulleri. The sequence continues at coordinate 327 of JAKWIY010001591.1, read as the reverse complement.
ATTATTTTATGAAATAAAATGCTCTAATGCTCAAATTGAACAAATGGGTCGTTACAGAAGGCAACAACGGATACCTGCAATTTTTCTCTATACAGCACACAAGACACGTGGAATCGTCCTTGGTGTTGTAGGATCGAGCCACGTCGCTTGCCCAGGACGAAGGGTCGATCTCGACCCTCCACCTCCCCTCAAATCCGTCTGAATCACCTGGAATCGAGGTAATATACATTTTTTTATAAGTTTTGGAATTTGAATTCCAAATGGGCCGAAAAGTTTTGGAATTTCCTCATCTTTCCCTCCCTTTGGCCAAAAACCCTAATTCTTGGC